>RYZW01000431.1:7915-35763 GCA_004367215.1 Colletotrichum trifolii
CGTAACGTAACAATAACAATAACAAATACCAGAACCCTTTTGCACCCGTACGACGAGATCACGTACGGCGTGCGATTATCCCCTCCGGATAAACCAACAGTAGTAGATGACAAGCGACGGCAGATTCCCGCCTCCTGACTTTCTTTTATCAATCTAGGTGGGGCAGAATGGCCCACGGCGGGGAAGCATCAAAGGTGCACACTAACTACCTTGTCGAGGGCTCATTCCAAGCACAGCGTCATCTCGTGAATGCCATTCATTCTTGACTTGCTTGGCACTATCCAAGACCTTCGTTTGTCTCAACATTAGATCGTACAAAACAATGCAGTCATCTCAATATCCTGTAACGATGCTTCTGTAAACCTAATTAACGAGCAACTATTATATCCTATGTATCCGTACTCTGATACGAACATCGCCATGAGTCCCTACTACCAAGGATTCCTTCCGGCTTTGCATGGCTAGCTCCCGCTGACCAAGCCCAGCCAGCCATCAACCCCACCACGGGAGACCAAATTTTTCCCTCGGTCTGATGTCAGGGCAGGGTAGCACTGTCTGCAAGAGAGAAGAAACAGCTGAACAAGGAAAGATGCATCGAGAAGGAGGTAAAAATTCTGATGGCCAAAAGAGGGCATTTCCTGCAACTCGGGAGCTGTTCCAGTTTGCTGGCCGCGCGCCCAAAACTCCACATGCTCTGGGCCTCACCGTTTCTTTCACATGGCCATGTCTGGCTTGAACCCTGGCGAGGCACGTCTTTGCGAAATCGATTCTCGTTTGAACTAAGAAGGCCTCAATCTCTAGGTTCCCTCTCTTTCATCATGCCTTAGCGCGCGGGTTTTTCTCGTCGCCCACTGCGAGCTTCGAATACCTGGCGCGCGGTGCAACCCACCATTAAGTCACTGCTAGCTCGACGCAAGTATCGGAACGACCAAGCCCGCCCCGGTATCGGTGGATCTTTTTATTTTTTTTATGTCGTCCATTGGATCGCCGAGCACACACTCACGCATATTGCGTACAGTGAAAAAGCGTCGCACCCCGGGAGATGCGAATGCGCCTGTGTGAATGACACACGGCTATTTTCGCTCTTGCCCCGCGCATCTCCGTCCCATCCCATGGTCATCCCACCTCCCTGATTCAACTCAGCGACGAGGGGGAGCAGTGAGGGACAGTGCTGGATAGACTTCCTAGTGTATTCAACCGGTCCTGCACTTGCTCCTTTCTGGCAACATCCCGTTACATTTCCCCCTCTACCTATTTTAGAGTTGCGGCCGCAGACAGACACACCCGGACGTCAAGCTTGACAGCTGTGTGTTTGCTGAGCGATATCTTTGCCCGGGGGGGACGCCAACAGCCACCCCTCATCCTACATCATCCTCTCCTGCCCTCTCACCGACCTTCTGCAACGGCGCGAACTGGGAGGGGTTTTGGCCCTCGTCCTACTCGGCCGTCGTACCCATTGCTTGCGACCTTCACGACTGCTGTTTCCAGACGAAAGCTCGGCTTGCGATTTTACTGCATCGCATTTCGCAGACAGTCATCATGATGGATGCGGCGCCAGCAGCAACCGTCGAGGTCTCTCACCACGATGTCCCAATTTCCTTGAACAAGAGCCGTACAGCGGCATTGGAAGCCATCGAGGACATAGTCTACGGCTCGGTAAGTCGCGCACACACTCCCCGTCACACAAGGCCGTGGGACATACTAATCAGCCCCTCTTGCTCAGGCCGCCGGCGTTGTCGGAAAATATATCGAATACCCTTTCGACACGGTTAAAGTCCGCCTTCAATCCCAGCCCGACGGCCAGCCCCTGCGCTATACCGGACCCCTCGATTGCTTCCGTCAATCCATCAAGGCTGAAGGCCTCCGCGGCCTGTACCGCGGCATCAGCGCGCCGCTCGTAGGTGCCGCCCTCGAGAACAGCAGCCTCTTCTTCTTTGAACGCATGGGTCGCGCCGTCGTCTACGGTGCCGGTTGGACCCCGCAGGGCCAGGACCTCTCGCTGTC
This sequence comes from Colletotrichum trifolii, assembly GCA_004367215.1. Classification (NCBI taxonomy): domain Eukaryota; kingdom Fungi; phylum Ascomycota; class Sordariomycetes; order Glomerellales; family Glomerellaceae; genus Colletotrichum; species Colletotrichum trifolii. Next base: position 9,920 of record RYZW01000431.1, read on the forward strand.
GGCTTTGTGGTTCACGGGCGCCTTCTCTGGTTTCTTCACCTCGTACGTCTTGACCCCGGTCGAGCTCGTCAAGTGCAAAATCCAGGCTCCTGCGGGCTCCGGAACGACGCAATTGAGGCCGCTTGCCGTCATTCGCGACATCTACCGCCACAGCGGCATCAGGGGGTTCTGGCACGGGCAGATGGGCACGTTGATCCGCGAGTCGGGCGGTTGTGCCGCCTGGTTCGGCAGCAAGGAGACGGTGACCAAAATGTTCTACCAACTCAACAGCAGAACGGCAAAGACGTCGTCCGAGAGGGAAGCGATCACGGCCAAGCCTTTGCCGCTATGGCAGCAGGCTTTGGCCGGTGCTTCGGGCGGCGTCTCGTACAACTTCCTCTTCTTTCCCGCCGACACAATCAAGTCCCGCATGCAAACGGCAGCCATTGGCGCCGGCGCTCCGCGGGCGCGGACCTTCTGGCAGGAAGGCGCCCTCCTCTGGCAGCAACACGGCCTTCGAGGAATGTACCGGGGCTGCGGTATCACCTGCCTCCGCTCGGCTCCGAGCTCAGCCTTCATTTTCATGGTTTTTGACGGCCTCAAGCGACATTTCCCCTTGCAATAGACGCTTTCCCTCTTTGTTTTCTCTTCAAATCTCTTGATATCCTAGACTTGGGTGGTGGTTGTGTGACCAGGGGGTTTTCCCCCCTTCCCCCTTTAGACTCTTAGACGTTCTTTGGTACGAAAAAAAGGGGTGGCATTTGAACGGCGTAAAGGAAGGGGCATCTATGTTCGAAGGTACATACAGTCATGAAGGTTGCATCAGTCACGTGAGTGCTGGGATTGTACGGGAACAATCGGAAGTAGACGCGAACAAACATGGATTCACCAATTTAAAGACTCCCATCCTTCGTGTGGTGACAATGAATCAAGGCTAGCCTTCCGGGGCCCATCTCATGCTCGCCTAACGAGTATTTACAGAGACAGGCAAGAAGCCTAGGAACAGAAGATCGAGACTACGAAGACGACGGGCATTGGCTAGTCTCAAGTCAAGCAGGTATAGTGGTAATGTAAAATCATTTTGCAATTCCTGAGTAAGCTAAAATGTCCCATAGAAATACATTGTACAGACCATCATTTCAATGGCAAGAGCGTGCAAGTTGCACCCGAAATCCACACTATCAGAGAGCACTGCGGCCGTCCCAACCACGCTATCCGAATGCTGCTAGATTTTGCGATCAGATGCCAAGATCCTTTCGAATCTTGGCCTTCAGTCGGTCTTTGCGACGTTTCGAGTGACCCTCATCCTAGTAGTTCAACTCGCCGCCACCGCCGCCAGCAACGTGGTCAAGGTCCTCGTAGCTCTTCAGACTGCGTCCCTGAGTGGCTTCACGGGGTCCAACTGCAGCGCCCCCAGCAGCACCGTCACCCCACTTTCCGCCGCTACCACCGCGTCCTCTTCCACTCATACCGCCGTCCCAACGTGGATTGGGACGACGGTCATAGGGTCCAGAGCGGTAGCCGCCCCCGCGGCCTCCCATGCCTCCTCGACGAATGGGACCGCTTCCACCTCTATCGTCACCACCAGCACTCCAGCCAGACTGCACCCCGGCATGGCCACCGACGAAAGGCGGGAAGCCGCCTGGAGGCATTGGAAAACCAGGGATGGGCATCATCCCATTAATGCTGAAGTTTTGTAGATTGAAACCTCTGGGCGTGCCAGTGGCCGGTTGACCATTGGCCGGAGGGAAATGGCCATTGGAATTGGCATCCGTCCGTGACGGGGCAATGTGAGAAGGGTCCATGACGTAGGCGTTGATAAGGCGGAACTGTAGGTTACGTTAGTTTGAGTCTCATGGGGGTAATATCGTGCTTACCTCTTGCTCAACGCCTTCAAGCCAATCGCCGTGGCGTTTCTCGACGTGTTTGCGCCAGAAGTGCTCCTCCTTGAACAGCTTCACGCAGTCGGGGACCTTGCATCGCCACTTGTGCTCATCCTCTTGCTTGACGTATTTGAGAAGCTCATCACTCACAGAGTCCTCGACAGGCCGGCCTCCAAGCTTCCGCAAATCTGCGGATTCGGGCTCAAGAATTTGCAGTATCTTGTCCTCGAACGTCTTCACCCAATTATAGGCACGCAACAGCTGCTGCTCTGCCTTTCCAGCAGTGCGGAACTTTCTTTCACCGTCCACTGCCTCGCCATCCTCCTCCACTTCGCTGCGCTTCTTGCCAGGGAATGGCTCACCGTTCGCGCTGGCACGAGCCACAGCCTTTGCAGAGCTCCCTAGGGTACTTCTGGGGCGACGCAGATGACCGCCAGGGCACTTGCGGGTGAGCTCGTGGATGGAGTCGCTCTCAAAGACACAGAAGAAGCAGAAATTGAAGACGCGACGGAGGTACTCAATCATGAGATCAAGCTGCTTCTTCTTGACCAGAAGGTCTTCGTCGTCAGTCTCGTCTTCATCCACGGCACCCTCGTCCTCGTCATCATCAATGGCACCTTCTTCGCCGTCTTCCATGCCGTCGTCCACGTCCAAGTCCCGCTCGCGCTTGGCCTTGGTTTTCTTGGTCGCAGGAACGGCAGGTTGGAGGCGGCCAGCATTCTTGAGGTCATCGACCCTCTCCTCAATCTTGAGAACGGCATTGAAGTCTGAGCCGAAGTCCTCCTCAAACTTATTCACTAGACGCTGAACGAGAAGAAGATCCTTCTCAATTCGTTCCGGGGCCGAAAAGAGATCCCATAGGGCCTTCTTCCGCGGATGGGTGGGAGGGTTGTGCACACCGACGTGACAGACAAAGTCGCCGCGGACCTCGTCTTTGACGGTTTTACCGTTCACGGCGTCAAGCGCCTTCTCAGCGGTTGACACTACAGCAGGCGACTTCAGGGGCATGTCCTCGTCCTCATCTTTAGGGTCGGCACGGTCAAGAACGGCCGGGGCCACCTCTGAAGAAGGGTGAAGCATGACCCAGCCGATGCGATGGTAGCGTTTGCTGGGATTAGGGTCAGACAGAGATAGCCATTTGAAGCCACCCTCTTCCTCCCCAAGATGTTCCTTGCAGAAAGTCTCAAGATTTTGTCTGCTGACGTGGGGCGCAATGGTTTTAATGAGAAGCGTCGGTTGATAGAGATTCTCGTCTCGAATGTCGCTGCCATTGGCCGGGACAAGGTCTCCAACCCCAAGAATCTCATTGGCAGCTGTTGCCTCACCCTCCTCCTTTTCAACGGTGCCGCCTAGGCCATTGATCTCGCTCTTGGGGAGGCCCTCGAGCGAAAATTCGTCGAAAGTTCCAGACTCCAGATCTTGCTCCCATTGAGAATAGTTGCCTCGGCGAAACTCGTTCAGTTGCGCCCTGAAAGGGTCTCTGATTTCGGGGACGTATCGCTCACGGAACCACTGTTCCTTCTTGTGTTCGGCAACAAAAGTCCGCGCCATCTTAGCCTGAAGCTCTTCCTTATAGGCATCGTAAGCGACCTGAATCTTGGCTTTCTCCTTTTCGCGTTCTTCCTGGGCTTCACGTGGGCCGCGAACGCGCTCCGGGTCGCGACGGCGGCCAGTCCGCTGGCGCTCCTTCTCCTCCTTGATCTTCTCATTCATCCGCCACCACTCTCCAAAGTATGAGAAGCCGACTTGGTATGGGAGCTTGACCGGATCTGCGACAGGGTTCGACAGCAACGGCGTGGGGCCACTGTCTTGTCCTGGTACATATCGGTCGATATTGGCGGGCGGGGAGCCAATTCGCCTATCACGGCGATCGTCCCTGTCACGTCCAGCAGCATAGTCGTCGCGTCCGCGAGACCTTGGCTCGTAGCGGTCGACAACGGCGGGAGACCGAGAGCGACGTCTGTCGCGTCGTTCATGACCTGTAAATAGACGTGTAAGTAGCAAGCATGGATATGGGCGGCCTTGTAAGACAGGTGTGGATGGGCGAGGATGCCGCGAAGCGTTGGGCAAATATATCAATACGCACCAGGTGATCTGGCGCGATAAAAAGAATCGCCCCGGTCGTCCTTGCCTCGCGAGTCGTCCCGGCTACTCCATGTTCTGTCTCCCGGAGAGCGCGCGGAAGAGTATGAATCCATCGTTACTTGATTAATCGTTCCAGAAGGGTGAAGACGTGTTGGTCCAGGCGATTCTGTGTGATTCTGAAAGCAAGTTCGAAACTACTTGAAGTATCGCGTCGGGGGTCGAGAAGCGGCTTCTCGTGTGAGGTCACGCACTTCCTCAATTGGAAAGAACGAATAAAAAGACGTATGCCTATGATTGGCGAAGCGATTGCGGTTAGAGAAAACATTCTTGCGGGTAGTTGCAGCTTTCTGGTGGAAACAAGACGAGAGAAAGAGAATAGAGAATCGGAGAGTGGCAGTAAAGCGGCGATTGCCTGGGGGTAAAGATGTAGAAAACGGCTCGGTTTTAATGATCAGAGAGCAAATGGAAGTGAAAAGACGAAGGCTTGCTAATGCTAGGTCGGCTTGACAACTTGAATTGACAAACGGAGGTTTGAACAGAGAGCCGGAACGAGGAACAAGACGGGTTGTTTTCAGGAGGGAAGACGGGAGTTAAGGGTTAATCGGATCGAGGGCATGGAAGGACAATGGGTGCAGTGAGTAAAGATGATGCAGAAAGAAACAAGGGAAGAACGAACTGTTTCAGCTGCGAGGGCGTAGGCCTCGACGATGAGATGCAGTATGTTGTCGTGATCCCAAGCGATGCACTTTGGGATGCACGAGGCAGAGATGGAGACCAACAGGCTGACATTGCCGAAGAGCGACGACGAGACACGAACAAAGAGACACCTACCGGGATGTGCTAGCGGCTCGAATTGGTTTAGTGGCTTCGACGGATAATTTGCGGCAATGCTTTACGGCGAAGTCCCGTTTTTGTGCATACCTACTCGTGTATGGCTTCTAGCATAACTGTCGCCTCTGCCGTCCTATACCCTATACTGCTGAGACAGTCGCATTGCCAAAATTCGCGAATAGGCAAGAGCGAAACTTCTCCGACCAACCTAAGGTACCTTAGTATTTGATGAGACGAAGTGTGGTGTATCTTGGCGATGAAGCCGCCGGCAATTGAGTTGCTCCCCTGTCCGCGGCAGCTGCCCTGCACCATCATCAGTGAGCCCGTAATTATACTACTGCCTTACGGATACATACCGTAGCTCAGTAGGTAGCTGATGAGAGGTCGTGGGTCATGGGTCGCACTTGTACTGTGTACTGAGCTGCAGCGCAGTGGCTGATCCCTATTGATCTCCAGAGCTTCACCCCTGTAATAAGGAACATGTATCCATCCGTACATCTGGTAATAATCAGCACCCCATCAGTCGTTTCAACGGCAGGTCTGCGGTTTCCATTCCTTCAGCCAACGTGGTCTCCGCAATTGACAATCACCTCTTCAGGCGCAAGGTTTCCAAGTAAGCCAGAGCGGCAATTATAGAATGGATATAGAGAAATCTGCAAGAGATCCCAGGGTGTATGCTCTTCTGATTGACCCATTGCGTCATAGCTCTTCAACTGTCCCTATTTTGGGGAAGTACAGATCACTACTACGGAGTACTGTTGCAAGTATTCGTACGTAGCTCGCACATTGGACAGGGACCCGCCCCGAGGTTATAAGCCATTGATGACATGTTCCAGATCGTACGTACGTCGGCCACCCTTTATGTCCCAACATCTCAAACGGCTCACCTGTCGAATCACGACCACATTCTACCTGCCAAACATCGAGACACTATGACAACCTTCATCCCCGCCCTTACCTTACCCGCTCAGGTTTTTCAGAATGCTGCGGCCTCGGTACTTCTTCCAGTGGCGCTGGGAACTGCCGTAGGTTACTCAACAAGACGTAAGTCTCGTCCCTACCCTAATCGTGTCGCTTCACCTCACAGCTCAGTCATTCCTCACCCTATCTTTTCAATCACTGACATCGACGCAGCCAAAGATACGCAAAATACGTATGCGGCCATCAAGAACCCGCCTGGACGGCCTCCCGCGTGGGTGTTCGGACCGGTGTGGACTATGCTCTATGGAGCCATGGGCTACGCAGCGTATCGTGCCGTCAACACGGGCCTTTCTCCCCTTTCCACAGTTGAACAGATCAACATGACCAAGCAGGGCGCTACTCTCTACACAATTCAGCTTGGCCTCAACTTGATCTGGATGCCTCTCTTTTTCGGACTGAAGCGCCCAATCGAAGCTACTGCAGACATCGTTGCTCTCGTCGGCATCAACGCATATCTCACTTACCTCTGGGGCTCTGTTGATCGTGTGGCCGGTGCTCTTCTCGCACCGTACGTAGCTTGGCTAGGCTTTGCGACCTATCTTTCCGCTGGCGCTGGATACCTCAACAACTGGGACTTGAAGGCTGCCGAGGCCAAGGCCACCGCTAAGAAGGACTAGAAGGGGACTTGGATGTTGGAGAGCGCAAGGAGTCGGTTGGGGACTCGGTTGACTTGTACGATATTTGAACAAAGTTTGAAACAAAATAGAAAAACGTTACCTGCTTGATGTTGTGCGCTCCTCACTGGCATCGCGCCCGGCTCCTGTATGTGTGACGAGTTGTCGGAGCATTGAGACGAGAAGGTCACGAGACGACAATGAGCAGCAACAATGTGTAGCGTGGGCAATACCAGAGCAAGAAAGATGGGTGCAAACGGTCAACACTGGAATGAAAGCGACGATGCCTCAGAGACATCCAGATAATGACATAACAGTAATGGTAAAGCCTTGACTGGAAGGATATAAAGAGATCAGAAGACATAGACAAGCGAAAATTAAGACGGTGTGACCGCCACTCATCGTCAAGAGACCGAGTAGAAATACAGCAAAGCAATTTGGCAGGACGAAAAGATGGCAAGTCGCACTACGTACGTACTACAACAGCAAAAACCGGGAAACAACGACAAAATTAGCAAACGCAAACGCGTACGGAGAGGTAAGATATGTGAAGGCTTCACCGCTGCTCTTGAATACTGCAGGGCTTTGCGATTCAGCCACGGCACGGCGTCTTCGACTGGTATCCCGGCCAGCATTGTACATCCGTCAGGAAACGGCAACAGAGTCCTCGCTCGCCGCTTAATAACTCGTCTCTTCAAAGGTCGACAGACTGTGCGGTCATGTTAGATGAGGGTTACTTGACAAGCCAGGTGTGTTTAGGCCGCTATATTGCGTCGAAATAAGAACATGTATGTACAGTCAAGTGACGGTGTGCCCAGTTCTGACCAAGGAGGCTTCTGCGCTGTAAAAAGAGTGACCCCCGCAATACAAGTGTGTACCTAGCATTTGAAGCTCTGTTGCATCACCTTTTTGTCCTGGAGTGACTCGTTGGGACTGAACGAGCATTGAAGCGCAGGCTGAACTCGCGAATTCCACGTGACAACGTGGCAACCCCTGCAACAGTCCTCGACTTCGCATACGTCAGGGGGTCCCGGGGTCTCATGCAAATCTCTCCATCCTCTGAATTGGTTAAATCAGCGCCCACTCGAAGCGCGCAGCCGGAACCACAGCTGAAGCAGACAGAGGTGTCCACCCAATTGAATGCGACTCAACCCTGTCTTTCTATGAAAAAGCACTTGCAGCCACGACAGCCAGTAGTCACCTTCACCTTCTCCCGAGGCCACGGCAGGAAACCAAGTTCCACCAACACCACCCACGCCAGGCCAAGTTTGCTGGCAGCTACACACCCGTACTAGTCGTTCTTTACTCTTTCACTTCGTCACACTGCATTATAATCAATAAGACCGCCCGTCCGCCATGCACCCAATCGCCCCTCGCCTGCTCTCGCGAGCTTCCACCCGCGTGGCCTCTGCTTCCTGCCGTTCTACGAATATCGCATCTGTTTCCACGAGAACCGCTTCCCGTTTTCAGCAGCGACTCCCGGCGCCTCGCTTCTACTCTACAGAGCCCCCAAAGAAGGAGGGCGGAATCAAGTTCTGGCCCTTTCTTGCCGTAGTCCTTGCTGGCTCCGGAGCTTACAAGCTTCTCGTTGACCGAAGAGCCGGTGAGTCGAAGCCCGCCAACACGGCCACGACCGGGAACACACAATCTACATCTCACCAACGACGCCTTATTCTTCCGTTCTTTGCAACGACTGTCTTGGGCACCTACAACCAAATCACTGCTAACAAACACAACTAGAAATGGCCTCACTCCCCGCCCCCTCCGCGAACCCCCAACTCTCCGCCCCGAAAAAGTCCACGCCGACCTTCTCCCCCTCCGAAGTGACAGTCCTCTTCGTCCTCGGCGGCCCCGGCGCCGGCAAGGGCACGCAGTGCGCCAAGCTCGTCTCCGACTACGGCTTCACCCATCTCTCGGCCGGCGACCTCCTCCGCGCCGAGCAGGACCGGCCCGGCTCCCAGTTTGGCCAGCTCATCAAGGACTACATCAAAGACGGCCTCATCGTGCCCATGGAGGTCACCGTCCAGCTCCTCGAGAACGCCATGACCGCCACCATCAAGGAGCAAGGGAACAAGCGCTTCCTCATTGACGGCTTCCCCCGCAAGATGGACCAGGCCGTCAAGTTCGAGGAGTCGGTCTGCCCCGCCAAGCTCGTCCTCTTTTACGACTGCCCCGAGGCCGTCATGGAGAGCAGGCTGCTCGAGCGCGGCAAGACGAGCGGCCGCGCCGACGACAACGCCGAGAGTATCCGCAAGCGCTTCAGGACCTTTGTCGAGACCAGCATGCCTGTCGTTGACTACTTTGAGAAGGAGGGCCGCGTTGTCAAGCTCGACGCGACGCCCTCGCCCACGGACGTGTACGCCAAGACGCGTGCTGAGCTCTCGAAGCGCTTGGGCATCTGAGTTACAGGCCCCGGGGAGCTGCGCGGCGTTTTGGTTTCAGGAGCAAGGTGGCTTTTGGTACGCAGACGCATTTTCCAAGGTGTGGAGCCGGCGAGGAAGGAGCGTATAGAGAAAAGGGGGTTTGCGTCCACTCTCGAGAAGAGTCTTCGCCTTATATAGCTCGCTCCGAGCATCTTTCCTTCTACCCTGTTCGTGCCTTGTATACCTATAAATACTACTGATCATAAAAGCTATAAAATACAGCGTCCATGGGCCGTACGGAATTCGCGAGCAACTCCGGTTGTGTCTGTCTCGCTGAAGCTTCCATTATCCAGTCTGGCCTGGCCGCTGGTAACATCCTACCCAAACCAAAAATCCTCGTCCACGATAGACTACAAATCAGTCACCATTGATCGGCAGATTCGATCGTCCAAGCCTATCTATCGAAAAGCTGGTCCTGCACGGCTTCCCTCAACTCCAGCCGCCCCTGCTCTGCACTGCCGCCAGCTCGGCAACTGGATCAGCGATCGGCTGACACGGCTGGTAGCCCGACAACCAAGACACAGGATTGCATTGCCAGAGGCTGTGTTGACGCCATAGAAGTCACTTTTGCCCCCGTCAATACCACATACGACCATACCCACTGGAGAACTCGGGATCCCGTCCGCTCTCCCATAGATAAGCCAGTGAGGGCCGGATTAGTAGTTGGGTCGGTGACGACCAGCGAATACCTGGTGTTGTATGTTTTTGAAGTAGTTGGGTCGGTGACGACCAGCGAACACCTGGTGTTGTATGTCTATTTTTGCCCTTTTAACTTTCAGTAGTTGTAAGGAGCAATTTGGGCGTTCGATGACGGGCATAGTCAATGCTAGAAACAGAGATAACAGTGCCAGCAATTGGCGGTATGAAAGGACACTTGCAATTATGAGCAGTAATGACCGACGAAGATAGGAAGGCAGAGGATGGCATACAGCAATGGAGCTAGATACGAAGCCACGACAGGCATCCAAAAAGGTCGGTAGCAGAGGCACCTGGTCTCCAAAGTCCTTAATAGTAAAATGTTCTTAAGCCACGTGTAGACGTGTCCGCGCGGCATTCATCAGCTCTATAACTGCGGCCTGAAAAAAAGTTCCCTTCTTTCTCTTCGCCGTAATTACAAAAACGCGTGTGGTTTTTTCTGGGTTCCCGTCCCGCCATGAATCGCTTCGCATTTTTTCCCCCTCCAGTGTCCTTTGCCACCCCTTTTCCCCAAACCATACAAACATGAGGCGTTAAGAAGGGGTAGGTGTCGCAAGAAGAACGGAGGCTAAAAATAAGTCGGGGAAGCCCTCATCATGTCTCGTCCGGCGCTCTCAAACTCTCCACCATCCAACTTTTTAGTCGTCGTTATCCGTCCTCTCCTTGGGCTCACGCGGCTCCCTGGGCTCGCGAGGCTCTCTGGGCTCTCTAGGCTCGCGCTGGTTGTCGCCGCGACGGTTCTGTCTCTGGTTGCGGTTGCCGCCGTCCTTGTCGGCGTTGAGCTTGCGCTCGGCTTCTTGGGCCTCACGCTCCTTCTGCGCCTTGGCGTTCACCTGCTCCTTGCGGATGACGTCGTGCAGGTTGGAAAGAGTGCCCTTCCAGCTGTCCAGGCGGGTGGCGAGCTCCTGCCATTGCCTCGTACCGAAGACGCGGTAGGTGACCTTGTGAACGAGGAAAACCTGGTCCTGCTGGGACAGCTTACCCTCGACCAGGCCAGCGCGGATGACATCGATGGCCCACATCTCGACGTCAGAGGCGGGAACCTGAAGGGCCTTCGCGACGGCCGAGTATTCGATGCGGCGACTGGTGGTCTGGGCGGCCAGGGAGGCGAAGGTGAGGAGGCGCATTTTGCGGTGGAGGCGGTCGTTGTCGAGCTTCTCCTGCTCGAGCCAGCCCTTGTGCTCGTCGTTGAAGTCGTTGTAGTCCTCAAGATCCTGCTCGGCAAAGATGTCGAGGAGCTGGGAGTAGATGGGCTGCGTCTCGCTCAGGTTCTGGATAGTGGGTATGCTGCGGATGTCGTTGAAGAGGTAGTGTGTGTTGGACAGCAGGGCGTCGCGGACAGCGCGAAGAGACAGGCGCTGGGCGTCCTCGGAGCCGATATCCTCCTTGTCGTCGGCGTCGAAAGTGCGCAGGGCCTTGAGAATGTACTCGTAACTCTCCCTGAGTTGGGTAATGATATCAGCATGCGGGTCTTCTGCAAACGGTCTGCCTGAAGCGAGACTTACTCCTCCTTGCCGGCCTCCTTGGCGACCTCGGCAATTTCCTCGTACATCTGCCTCTGGTACTCCTCGCTGGTGGCCCAGTCCTCGAACCAGGCGGGAATGTGCTTGAGGTAGGGCTGGATGTGGTCGAACAGGGCGTTGGCCTTGAAGAAACGAAGAATAGCCATGAAGACGTTGAAGCGGATCGGGTTCTCGGAGGGGATGAGGTTGAAGATGGTGCTCAGGGCGTTGAGGCTGAGACCAACACCATTGACGGGGCTCGACGTGATGGGCTTGGAGAAGGCCTGGCACAGAGTCGGGAGGTGCTTCTTGGGATCCTCGGACTGGAGGACGAGGTGAACCATGAGGTTCGAGGCCGCGGTGAACTCCTTCTCGGGGACGGAGGACAGGGCGGCCGATGCGCGCACAAGCTCGGCCAGAACATCCTCCTTCTTGGCTTCATTTTCGACGAGAGGCTTGACCTTTTCGGCGATGTGAAGGTAGTCGGCCATCTCGCGGGCGAGCTCCTGGAAGGAACCGTCCACAAAGAGCAGCTGCGGCTGCGCCTGTTGCTTCGCTCCCGCCGCCATGATTGCTGATCCGGTTCTGTTGGGCGAGGTTGACACGGAGTAGACCTAAGGGCACGTTGTTGGGTATGCGGGCGGAGTTGGCAAATTTAGGAAGAGGAGTAAGGAGGGCCCTTCGGAAAAAAAGAGAATGCGAGAAGTATGGCGTGTCAGTACTCTATGGAAGGAACGAAGACAGGGGTTCGGTCTGTCCTGCGGTGAGTCGTCTTGCGAAGCCCGTTCGTTCAGATGGAGGGGTGTCTGTCTGTCTGGTGGTGGATTCCCCAAAGCAATTTTTTCGGCCACCGCGATTCTGTGCGAGAACGTACCGCTAACCCCTCTGTGGGGCTTAGGCGAAGGCCCCGACCCGCGGTCAGCTTCCCCGTGCAACCCCCCACCTCAGCACCTGCTGGAGCACGGCCTCCGTTTCTCAACCGGAGCCGGCGTTGCGGAAGCTCCCGAGACGCTTGCTTCCCGTCATCTGTCTCGAGGCCTGTACATCGACTCGAGTAGCCGCCATCGACACTCATCTGCAAATCGAAATGTAGCTCGAACAAGGAATTTCGAGCTGATGCTTTCCTATTCAACCGCAAATTAAGTAATGTATAAAAGTCATTTCCCACCAACACAACGCCAAACTTTTGTCACGTCCTTCCTTTGCTATCGCATGGAAGATCTGCCCAACTACCCTGCCCCGTCATCTTCCCACCTTACAATGAATCCAACCGTCGGATATATAGTCTGGGCAACCTCAAGAATAAAGACAAAGGAAAACCAAGCGAAGAACCGACAGTGTTCTCTGGCACAACACGTGCCGTAATCATGCTGTTGGTAATGCAAGGGCCACCGTTATCAAGTACTTCAAACCCTCTTTCCGTCCTTCTCCTGACCCGCGATGTCGGTCTTCGAGTAGATGCTATCTCCGTCAGCGCCGAAGAGGGGCTGGTCACCCTTCCCTCCCATTTCCACAAACTCGCCTACACTCCTTTGCGAGTGCGGATCAGCCTCTTTGGGTGTCATCTTTTTTGTCGTGTTCTTGGAGTAGATTTTGACTGGCTTCTGCTTCTCTTGGCCACCATCCCTAGTGGCAACCTGGATAGAGTTCAATGTGCTGAGAAGAGTTCGTTCTCTCGTCATGCCCCGTCTCTCCATCCCCAGGCCCTGAAGACCACCGACCAAGCCGTCAGTGCTGTCGTTGACGTTGGGTTGGTTCTGCGTCATCCAAGGATGGTCAAGACACTGGTCGATGGTGAACCGCTTCTCGGGTTCCACCACGAGCATGGAATCAATCAGGTCGACTAAGACGGTGTTAGCCTGTCAACAACCAGCCATCGCAACGCAGGTCACTTACGAGCCGGGTCCCCGACCGAATCCCAGTATGGCGAAGGATAGTCGAATCGGCCACTCTTAATCTGCTGCGACAACGTATAGGGAAACTCTCTGGAGTAGAGTTCGTCCGAGAATGGCGGGAAGCCACACAGGCAGATGTACAGGACGACACCGAGTGACCAAACGTCCACAGCTTTGGTGTACTTGCGGTGCCTGCCTTCAGCCAGGATCTCGGGTGCCACATAGCTCGGTGTCCCGCAAAGAGTGGTCGTGAACGACTCCTCACCAATAATCTTGGCCAGACCGAAATCGGCCAACTTGACGTGAAGCTCCTTGTCGACCACCAATATGTTTTCTGGCTTGATGTCTCGGTGGACGATGTTGCGGTCATGCTAATGTCAGTTAGCCTAGTAGCAGAGAACGTTGCGATGGAAGCACTGACCAGATACTTGATCCCCTGGAACAGTTGCGTGAACAATTTGCGCGACTCGTCTTCCGTGAGCTTCTGCTTCATCACAATGAAGTTGAAGAGCTCGCCCTCTGGCGCCAGCTCCAGTACGAGGTACACGGCATTCCTCTCGTTGAATGTGTCCTTGAGGCACAACACGTTCGGATGGCTGACGCCCATAAGGACTGCAATTTCCTGTTGCAAACCCTCCTGTTTCGACCTCTCCTCCATCCCGGCCGTCTTTGTAAAAATTTTGACAGCATATCGCTGGCCAGTGGACTTTTCGACACAGAGGAAGACCTCGGCGAAATGACCCTTTCCAAGCTTTTCTAGTAATGTGTACTGCTGGAGGAAAGCGCTCGTCTGCCGGCTCTTTGGGTATCTGAATATGAAACGAGCCTTGTCGAGCACAGCAATCTCATCTAGCTCTTGGAGCTCTCTCCGCTTGTTACGACCTACATTGGCCTCATTCACAAAGGTTCCATTGCTTGATAAATCTTCGAGAATAGCCACCGTGTCGCCACCTTTATTCTCAGTAAAAAGAAGGCAGTGCCGATTCGACACGACCGGATCGTCTACCACAATGTCTGCGTTGTGTCAGCAATGCCGCGCCTACCACCTGGCTTTGGTAACGGTGATGGTGAACATACCGCATTCCGGATGGCGTCCAATCAGGTAGCCGCCCGAGGCGATACCCTTGACTTTTGTGCGCTCGTATGCTTCCTCCTCTTTCTTCAGCGGCGACTTGCCCTTGACATTTTCCGGCGCCGAGTCTTTGGCTTCGAGCTTGTCTGGCATGGGGCAGGCTGCCCTCTTCTTCATGACCAATGTCTTGCCATACTTGGTATCGAGCGGGAAAAGGTATCCCCAGACGCCCTCCTTGACCTCATCCTCGACTTCATCGGAAAGGGCATTCTTAGGCTCTGTCTGGTATTGCGAGAAAGCCTGGGTGTCCTGGGGCGGAGATGAAAGGTCGTTCAGCGCCTGGGACTGGGACGAGTCGTCCTTTCCGCGGTGGTTAACCTGGCTGGGGCGTCCTTCAGGTGGCGTCGCTGTAGGCTCCTTGTAAAGTTCGTCCGAGTCGCCGTCCCCGTGGGATGTTCTGGTGACGGGCGAGGGAAGCTGCTGCTTGTGGGAAACCGGGGTCTTATCGGCGTCGGTTTGTCTCTCAGAGCGGCGGGGCTTTTTCGCGTCCGATTCTGTTTCTGGCAGAGAACCCTTTGGTAAAGAAAGACGGTTTAGGATCGCACACCAGATGGCCGGGCAGACTAATAAGCGACTCACTCTTTGACGTTTCAATTGGCTCTTTTCGGTATTCGGAGGAGCCATGGCCTCGGAGCAAAAGAACGATTACGGCTTATTTCGGAGGTATTGGAGCACGGGTGGTCTCGGCAGGTGATGGAAGGCAACACAAGAGATACGAAATAAGACAGATGGATGAGTGAATACTGGATCCGCGTATGAAGTGTTGCGATCCGATCGGTCTAGGTGCACGACGAACCAAGCCAGAAGCAGGTTCGTGCACCAAAGTCGGGGTATAATGCGTACAACGGTGAATACCGAAAACAGGCCTTGATGGTGATGTGCGGATGGTGCCTAAGGGAGCTTCGCGGACAGCGAGGCTCTCGTTAATAAACCAGGACAACGGAAAGGCGAGGCCGATGGAGAGGGTGCCTAGGAGCTAGGTACAGGACCGGGACTTCCAAGTGGACCTGAACCGGGAAGTCAAAGGTACCTAGGTAGGTAGGCAAGGAGGTAGGAGGTAGGTAAGGTGAGGTCAAGCCAGGCCAGGCCAGGGTATGGTCCCAACCTGCACAGCACCTGCGAGGGAGGGAAGGGTAAGGTAGGTAGCACGCCCAGGTGAGAAGGGCACAAGGCAGAAGGCACCGGACCACCACCTCTAACACGAGTTGAGGTACCTACCGAGAATGAGGTACCTGTACTGCCCGTCACGTCCGTCCTGTGAAGGAATTCTGGTGTGCGTAGTAAGGTGCTTGCTTGTAGGAACTTGCTCCCTGCCTCGATTTGCTTTGTGTGGCGCAGTGCGAGCTGAGGACGTTGCCTGCTGCCAATTCTTCCCCCCCGGTAGTGGGCTGAAGGCGGGAGAGGGAGAGTCGTGAAGTGGAAGATGCCGCCCAGAGTCTTCCACCTCGATCTGCAGAAGCCTTCGATCTGGAAGTACTCCGTATTAGAAGCCAGGGCTCTGTGAAGCCGAGTCGCTTACTCGGTTCAGGGTTGAGTGGGTCTTCGAGCAGGCGAGGTCACTGGCAGTAGGCGATGACTGCAGGCGCAAGACTCGATTCGCCTGTGACAGTGACTGCGCGTGGCTGTTGCTTTCGTAGGAATGGGCTGGGAGAATGGAACCTAGCGGACTGCAGCCTGGGTACCTATGCGGCCCCTTGATTATCCCGTCTTCGTCGACTGGACCTTGACTGAGTGCTATCGTAGGCTTCTTGAATCGTCGCTTCTTCATCAATGGCTCCCATTAAAGTAGAAGGCTGAGCTGAGCTGTCCAGGGCTTGGCTTGGGGCGTAAGGTCCGTCCGGCGAGAGAGCTCAGCGCTGCAGGGTCGAGGGCGCGGGACACAGAAGGCCTTGTGGGGGTGTGAAATGCTGATCACTTTTACCATGGGAATCGGGATGGCGGGGGGGACCCGGAATGACTCTTCCCTTTCTATCCCGCCGAGTCTCGTTTAAGAGTCTCGTTTAAACCTCGATCGCGATTGCTGGGCGTTTTCTACCGACGCCACATCTCCATCTCCAGGCCTCCGTTACCGCGTGAGGCGGTGCCCAGCCCTTCGATGACACCGTCGCGATGACGACGTCTGTTCCAGGTGGAAGCGAGTTTGGTTCGTGACCTTGTGATCCTCCCGTCCGCCGACCACATTCCCTATCTTTAGGCCAACACCGCCGTCACAGATGACAGTCCCGTGGATCAGTAGTGTTGTTCTTGTTCGCGCTTTGCACACGAGAAGACTCGGACTTTTTCTTCGGTGGCCACCAGTTGCCCATAGCCTAATTCCTCCGAACCCGTTTCGTTCCTGCTTTAGCAGAGACGAGAGACGGGAACCGCCGGCTCCATCACCTCTGCAACCGTTGGCAAGTTTCCTCGCGCATGGTGAAACAAACTGACCCAGGATTCTGGTGCTGTCATCTCAACTCTCGCTCATCCAAGACACATCGTCACGCGTTGCCTAGCGGCCTCGCCTGGCCCCCCCGCCCATGGGGAAAGATGCCCACCACCCATTACATGTGACCTCATAATCGTCTCGCTTCTTTCTTGATAGAATTGATTCATCCACTTTCTTCCTATGCAAATGACGCGGCGTGATCCGTACCCGTACCCACAGCCCACGTGGCTGAACAAGAGTAATACATATTTCCAAAACTTTTTTTTCCCCTTTTTTCCGTTGGTTCCTTTACTTGAGATCGAGAGAGACTGACGGCCTTGATGGATACAAAATCAAGATAGAAGCTAGTGGACTAGTTCACAAGCGAAGCCAGCCATCCTTAACAAAGGTGTCACAAACCAGCGTATACATATCAGGGACACTATCATCATTTAGTTGCAGCAATATCCATTGTCATCAAAGAATTGGACCTGCTTGGATATTCACATAGTGTTGTTTTCATCACTCATTACTATTACTATCCATACATACAGACAAACAAACGCAAGCAGCACGCACATACACACAACACACACAGCCAGCAGTCAGCTCTGTCGCTGCCTTGAGCCTCAACCTTTCCAATCGAGAGCTTTCCTCCAGTGTCTGCCTCAGCGCAGACTCGCGCTACCAACAAGGTGCATGCCACATGCAAGAACTTTTGTGGCCCTTTGTCCCATCCTGGTGTGTAGAACATGGCATTTCATGCCTTCTTGGAATTAATGCCAAAATGCCCTCATTCATCATCACACTCGTAACAGCAAGCATTCGCATGCTCAACCTTCTCAAACCTCTGTAGATGAGGAGCCACTGCGTCTTGGCTGGTATGCAGATGCGAAGCACGTATCCCACCGTGCCAGCCGCTCCATGCGGGTCGATTGCTACCTTTCCGGAATGGGGCTCTTGGCCAGGCGACCTCCAGCACTTACTCGCTTCTGAAGGCGAGCTTCTCTCTCTCGCTGAAACTTCTCGTTCGGGCTCACGGCTCCGGGTAGTGACCCGATCGTGTCGCTGGAGAAGCCCGTGTTGCGACCTCGCTTCTCTTCTATGTAGAGTTTCGCGCTGCGGCTGAGGGGAAACGCCGGCATCGCGGCAGGGATTTCCGCTCCGTTTTGTACAAGCATCTCTGCGACTGGGAACGGTACCATTCTCTCCGCCTCCGATGGCTGCACGGGAATTGGCGAAGGTGACGCAGGATCCGCCGCAGCTAGTGCCAAGAACACCGCGTGTGTGCCTCGAGACCTGTCCGTTACGTTGGGACTTGCTTTGAGAGCCAAGGCGTATATCACCTGCTGGATCTCGTTCTTCTTGATGGCTGCCAGTAGTGTGTCTTCGGGAGTGGGATAGCGTGAGAGAGTTGAGGAAATGGGCTCCACGAACGCCCTTTCAACGTACTTGGCGGTAATGAACCTCAGCCGCTGCTCCCTCGTTGCTTGCGGCCCCGGCTTCACCCCGGACCCTAGCTTGGCCTCCCAGATCATGTTTGATACTCTATTTCCAACAAGAAGGAGAAGCTCGACGATATCGGCCGTGAAGGAATTGATATCCAAAGTTAGTGACCGGACCTTGCTGATGTGTGTGCCGAGGGAGCGGTGGATGCCGCTGCATTCAATGCATACGATGATGGCCAGATTAATCGACACCCATTCGACTTTGGTGCCCGACCCGCAGTCAGCGCACCAGCAGTTGCCCTGGTCGTTATCGCGGACCATTTGCAGTATCTTGTCAGGGTTGTCGTCGTAGGTTGAGCTGGGGGATCGATGCGCCGTCGGCCGCGCACCGACTGTTATTCGGCGTACTGGCGCTCCGCTGCTAGAGTGCGAGTGATGGCTGTTGTGGCCGACAGAGGGGCTCTTGCCCGTCAGAACAGAGCCGATGTCTTTTCTCATGGGTGTCGAATCGCTCGAAGCCGAGCTTGGCCCCGACTTGTCCCTCGCGACTCTTCCTTCCACAGCGCTTTGGAGCGCATTGTTGATGGCAAGGATCCAGCTGTTCATGTCCTCCTCGGATGTTGCCTGGTAGACTCGCTTGTAGTGCGGCGTGATGACCTCGAAGCAGAAACGACGCTCCGCATTGCGTGCCTCTCGTACTGAAGCCATTCTCAAATCAATGGGATCCATGTGGAGATCCAACTTCTGCTTCCAGTTACTGTACTCCGACAGTTTGCCCTGGTCGAGCACAATCCAAAATCTGCCAAACAAAATCAGTATGCGATAAGACGAATTGTCTCGGAATAAGCGCTTACTTATGCCAGCCCTGTTTATTCAGATTGCGAGGATCGACATGGTTGCCGGGCTTGCTAAGGGACCACAGCAGGCCTTCCTTGCGATGTGCACTGCTTGAGCCTACCAGCCCGTAGTCTTTCTCTTCCAAGTCACGGATGCCTTTGAACTTGGACGCTTGCGCAGGACTGCTAACGACGGAACTGCCTAAGCTGCCAGGGGATCTGGAGAGGTCGGGAGACGCAATAGCCACGGTTGAACTGGATCCTGATGGCACACCGACTTTTAGCTGGGAGCCTGTGCTATCGGCACGACCGAGCTCGCCGTCGGATATGTACGCGTTTCCGTTCGAGCCTGCGACTGGCCCGGCGCTGGTGCCAGGAGCTGGGGTTGGGTCCGGCTCAGTGTACGGCTGATTGCCTTTTTCGAGGAGTCTTCGCTTTTCCTCCCTTTCGCGTCTCTGGTACTGGTATTCTTTGTCGGCCTCTTGAACCTCACTAGAAAGAGCCTCCAGTTGCGGCAGGAGCACGTCGATTTTCTTGGCGGCCTCGAGAAACGCGTTCGTTTGGGCGTCTGCATACCTCGTCAAATGAGACAAGACCTCTTGCTCCTTGCGACCGCCGTGGAGGTCTTGCATGAAGCTTGAATAGTCAAATCGCTTAAGCTCAAAATTGCGGCGTTTCGTCTGATACTTCGAGTCACTCTCAGCGAGTTTCTTAGCCTTGACTGAATCGTGACGCTGGCCGAGATATCGCGACACGTATGCGTAGTAGTCTTTACTTTCTTCTTCAAAATCTCGCTTCTTGGACTCCGCCTGCTTGATATCGACCGTGTAAAACTTGTCTAGAGGATCGATGACGATACGTTTCAGGTTGACCGTGTTTTGCCGCTCATAGGACAGAATCTCCCGGGCAATCTTGTCAAAATAATGCTCAATGGCTGGCTGCACAGCGTTGGCATTCGTCGAGGATGCTTCCCGAAGGGCGTCAATGAACTCGGAGAAGATTTTATTGGCCTCATTCTGGGCCTCGTGTGCTTGCTTGGCCATTTTGAGGACGCGTTTCATCTGCGTGCGCATGTTGCCAGTCTTTTGCTCCAACGCCTTGATCGTCGCCCGGAAGACGGGGCCGTCATCTGGTACGAGAACATCGTCGGTAGGCTTGGGGCACGCAACGTCAACTTTGACAGGTTCTTGGGGCAGCGGCTGCACAGGCAGCAGCGTGGAAGACGAATAGTTACCCGGCAAGGGTGACAACGGCTCTTCCAAGAACTCGGCATTGCTGATTCGGGAGTCGACAGACTGCGACGAGGCAACTCGAATCTTTGGGGGTGCAGTGAGGAGAAAAGGGGGCGAAGGCGAGTTGGGATGGCTCAAAGGCAGACTGGCATCTGAACGGGTTGTCAATGACGGGCTGCGGTCAAATGGAACGGAGCACGACGACTTACTTGATACGTAATACGAGAAGCTGGCCAGTGTGTGAAGACGGTGTGCGCGAGGGTCATACTCGACGAACTGCTTGGTGTTAGAGACTGCAGGGCAACTCGAGCCAGGATGCCAACGTACGCTGCAAGAATTGCGCCATCCGCCGCCCCTGTCCTCGACGTTCTTTGGCGGTTTCCATTTCCATGTCCACTCGAAAGACACCGAGGGAGTTCCTCCGGTTCCAAAATCACCAACCAACTCAACATTGGCATTTTTGTGGAGGTTCGGGTCGGCATGAAACTCGCGGGTCACCAAGTTCTCTACTTCTCGCGGCGTGGAGGCATATACGTAGGTCAGTCCGCTAATCTGAGTGTCGACGTTGGCGACGGTTTCGGTAGCGCCGCTGGTAACGAACTGCTGTGCCTGACGGATGATAAAGGTAAAGGTGAAGACAAGCTCCTCGTCGTGCGCGAGCTTGATGATAAAGTTCGGTACGCCGCCTGGACTGGTGACGACTTCGGTATCCTGAAGATGCGCACGTCAGTGGCCAGAAGGCGAAGCGGGATAGATCCGATGGTGCGCCGACAAACCTGGACGTATTCTATAGGGCTGCCGTCTCCGAGAGGACGGGAGGCAGATACTCTGGTGGCAGGAAATGCGTTTGGAACAATATTTATGGCAGAACGCCTTCGGGGGTTGGAGATGACGAGGGAGGATATGGATACTGTGCCGAACAGTCAGCGGACGACAGCTGCGCAAGGCTGCCTGCGTGCAGGAACAGGCAAGCAGCTTTAAATATGAGGGGGAGGTCGCACGTCGATTTTGGTCTCTGAGATAGAGAGTCGAGCCATCGTCGGGCTTGCTACTGACGATGCCCATGTTGGAAATCTCGTCAACGTTAACGGCGCATGAGGGTGAGAAGTGCTGTCGAGGTTGTGGCTGGAAGAGAGCCTCTGGTATCGCGGGCAGGCTTCGCAGCGCGGGGTCGCAACTCGGCCAGGATCATTGACATTTGGCGGCGCAAGACAAGGCCAAGCCACACCCACGAGGAGGCGGTTCGCAACAGTGGGCTGGGCGGCCAACTTTTGGGGGACTGGGAATGCGCGCAAGGGCTATAGAGAGAAAACGAACAATGATATCGGGTACGGTTGAAGAAGCTAAAATGACGGAAGAGTGGCACTGGTGGTGGGAAAACAGACAAGCAGAGTCGGAGAGTCATGAACGTGTAGTAGTTTAGCTCGACGTTTTGCGATATCAAAAAAAGCGAACGCCAGAGGGTGAACGGAAACCGGCCTGCAGCACTTCTGCCTCAGAGGCCTGCCACTAAGCATGTCTGGTGCAGCACGTTAGTGGCCTGCGGAGAGCGGGGGACAGTTGCTCATCGGATGGACCTCTCTCTACTTACCTACCTGCCCGGGAGGGCGGGGGGGTTTCAACAGTAGCTGGATTGACTGTTACTGCTAAAGGACTAACCTGCTCATGTTAGATACTACGGAGGTAGCCTTTAATTATATAGGCCTATGAAGCCAAGATAAGTAGTAGGCTATTACCTAGTGAATATTATTAGTACTTAATAATACTATAGTTTCAGTTTTACACTCTTATATTACTTTTATAAACTTAATAAAAGTATTTTTTAAGTATTTTATCTAATAAGTAAATACTTTAGATATTCTATATATTTTAGTTAGATAGCTAGTTCTAGTACTTAGGCTTAAATATTTAAGAGCCACTTCTATATCTAGTATGTAAATCAAAAGAAATCCTTCTACTCTCTTGCATTTAACTATAGTATTACTCTTACTATTTCTAGTTAACTATTTATATAGTTGAAATTTAATCATTAATATTACTTAGCTATAATATACTAGAAATAGAAAGAATACTATAAATTAATTAATTATTATTATTTTAGACGAACTATTTTGATTATATTCAAGAACGAGCCAGTTCCATGTGCCAGAGCTGTACTTGCTGTTCAAATTGCTAATATACTATACAGCTACTGTCGAAACTCCCCCCTCCCCCCTTCCCGGTAGGTACCTCCCAGCTCAGTACCTGGGTACCTGGTCATAATGTTCTCGAGGTGGATCAGGATACTAATTACCTAAGGTAGGTAGGTAGGTAGGCAAGGTAGGTAAGTCAGGTACCTGCTGGACTGACAAACGCCGAGGCTGCCCAGATATCGCGATAACTATGAGTATACCTAGCACCAGGCGTCCGGAGCAGCAACGTTGAACTCTGGCAGGCGTAGGTATCTGTACCTTAGGTACTAGTAAGGTAGGCTTGTCGGCGTCACGACGAGACACTTCTTGGTACACCTAGGTCATTCACGCACTTCAATCTATAACCATCACATCTCTAATCAACGGCCAGGGCAACTCGGGCCTGCCTTTATTTTACCACCTTAGGTAGGTAGGTGGTAAATCGGGTCACTTGGGCAGCGTACGAGGAGGGCCCTATGGAAGTCAGGCAGGCACCTTTTCTTTCTTTCCCGGCCGTAAACCCTTGCAGCATGGTTTCCAATGTCAAATCAGGCACAACAGAGGAGTTGACGAGAGTACCCCGTATCCGCAGAGCGAGTTACGGGACTTGTGAAATCAGTGTTGGTGAAGGCAAGATTGGCGCCGATTCATCATTATCCCGACCCCTGTCAACCGGCGGCTTCGACTACGAACCCACTCATGCTCTTCCGTTCCATTTCTGCACTGGTCCTGCATCAAATCATCAAATCACCGGCGAAATGGCATTATTATGGGCTATGCATTGCATTTGACAAGCTGGTCTCCGCCCTTCAGTACAGGTATCCGCACTTCGACACGCGCCTACGCATCATGATAATTACAGTGTCTCTTCGTTTCCCAAGTTTTCTTACCCCGGTTCAGCAAAATACTACTGGAGGCTGCTTTCCGAGGCCTCACCAGTTTCCTTGGCACGAGGCAGGTCGGACGGAGATGTCAGGAATAACGCGCTCGAGCGGCAGAGTTTTCGCCGGAAGAAACCTCGGCCGCGGCGCCGTCTCTACCAGGCCTCGCCTTACTTAAACTACTCGAAATAGAGCCTTATATAACATACTTAGCCACATTTAGTTACACATAATATATACTAGATTTTACCTCCTAATTATATATAATAGTTAAAAGTCTTATAATACTAAAGAGCTACTAGGCTAAAAATATATATTATACTAAATCTATATATTTTAAATATTAAAATATCTACTAAAAATACCCCTATACTAATCCTTAAAAGAGCTNAAATACTTTTTTTTTCTTAAGAGAACTGATCAGTAGTTTACTTAATATAATATTTTTAAGTAGAAACTAAAGTTTATAATTTATAAAAGTATTTTAACTTTAAAGTAATAATTTACTAAAGTTTCTATCTAGAATTTCCTTAAAAGCTACTTTTAAGTAATTTTCTAAAGATTAAATAATACTAATAAGTTTATAAGATACTTAAATTAGTTATTCTTAAGTTTCTTATTCTTAGAAAGATTAATTATAAAGAAGATTAATAACTCTTAGTTAATATTACTAAAAAGGTTTAAATAAAAAATATTATAGATTTTATAGAGAAAAACTTAGAAGTTTATATAGTTTTCTATAATTTCAATACTTTAAAAACTTAATATTACTAATATAAATATTTGAACTAAATTTACCTAATAAGTTAGATTTTTAAATATATAAGTAAAGTATTATAGTACTAGTACTACTATATAGAAGAGGATATAGTAGTATAAATTATAAATTTCTATAAGTATTTTAATATTATAAATAATCTATACTTCTAAAATACTACTATAGTATATTAAATAATCTATACTTCTAAAATACTACCATAGTATATTATAAGTTATTTTAATCCCCGAGACTTAAGTATTTTACTCTAAAAGTAATAATTAAAGTATAGTTTTAGAAGTAGTAAAATATTATATATAAGGTTTAAGTAGTCAACTATACTTTATCTATTACTAGAATATTATAAATTTATAATTTTATAATTTCGCTTATTTATTTACCTATTAAGGTTTATACTTAAAGCTATATACTTATAATTTATAGTTATTTAGACTTAATATTCCTATATAAAGTTATTTTAGTTATTATAGAAACTATTTAGTATTTACCCGAGTTTTTCTAGTATAGTAAAAGAAGTTATAGTATTTTTGATATCTTAACTGAAGTTTTTATAACTATTTCGAATTCTTGAGATAATAAAAGATATTTCTAAAGTTATAATAAGTTTCTATACTTTCTGAAATATAACTTAAGTTACTTTTTGGTATATTATTACTATATATATTTTTAGTTAACTTATAAGAGCTAAGTACTAAATATTTTAATTAAAAAAAATAGTTACTTATATTAGATTTAGATTTCTCGAGAAAAGTTGAGAGTTTTAGATAATAGTAATTATATAGTTAGCTTTCTAGCTAAATTAGCTATAATACTATATAGTAAATATATTATAAGGAGGGGTTTTAGTAATATCCTTTCTAAGATTCTTTTATCCTCGATTTAGGTATTTTAGTTTATATTTTCTAGGATATTAAATATTTTATAATTTTTTAAGAAACTTTAATAGGAGATTATATTTAGTATAGTATAAAGCCTATATTAATTAAAGGTTATAGAAATACTAAGATATTTGTTTAGATTATAGAAAATAAAGAAGTTAAGTTATATTTCTATAATATTACTTTCTATACTATTCTAGTAATGAATTTTATCTCTTTTTAGTAATTATAAAAATAAGGTTACTAGTAGAATACTAGGCTAAATTACCTATCTTGACTATAGAAAAATAACTATTCTAAGATTAAAACTATTAATATTTAATATAAATAATAAATCCTCGAATCTAATATATCTTATTAGAAAGTAACTTCTAAAGTAATATAGTTAGTGAAATATAAGTTTTCTCCTAGATATTACTAATACTAGTAATATATTATTGATATTATTTAAAAATTCCTAANCTGAAAAGTAATAAATAGCTCTAATACTAGTACTTAAAATATCCTAGTAGAAAACCTCTAAACTACTTTATCTCTATTATATAAAATATTTATATTACTAATAGCTATTTAAAGTATAATAAATATTAGTTTACTTAAGGGGTATATAAAGTATATAGTATTAGTAAAACTAAATAAAGGATTCGCCGCGTAAAGTATAAGAATACTTTATATACTACTCCTAGGGAATATATTACTTTTAACTTTTATTCCTATTATTAGGACTATAGTAACTATACTTCTATTTTAATATTTATAGATTAAGCTATTTACTATTCTTAGGATTTTTATTTTATTAATTATACCAGAACTATAATAATAAGAGTATTTAAGAGTTTTATAGTATTTTTTAAGTATTAGTATAGTATTAATATTAAGGTTTTTGAGTATAATAACAAGGTTTCTAAGTATAAAAAGTTAAAGTTAGATTTTATTTCTTAAGGTATATACCTCGAGCTATCTACTTTATATATATAAAGTTAAAATAGGGGCGTTAAATATATTAGAGTAATTATTAAGGCTTATATAAGAGCTATAAAATATAGTAATAAGCTACTTTATAATTTCTAGCTCAAAACCCTATAAGTTATAGTATTTCTTTATAATTAAATACTATTATATTTTTAGGCTAGTAAATACTATATAAGAAGCTTTATGAAATTACTTAAAAAGATAATACTACGAGGCTAGACTT
>RYZW01000432.1:0-35669 GCA_004367215.1 Colletotrichum trifolii
AAATTTATAACTAAAACTTATTAAGAATTAGGAAGGGTTATAAGAGGCCCTAGTAGTACTACTATCCTTTATATAAGTATTAGTAGACGTTATATACCTATACGAAATATTTAATATCCCTTAATATACTATTTTAATACTAATTTTATAAAAGTGCTATAAATATTAAGTTAATACTAAAGTAGCCTAGGACTAAAGAATTATAGACTATTTAGAGAATTACTATTATTAGTAGCTTGTATTTAATTATAAACTTATATGAAATATTTAATATCTTTTAATATACTATCCTAATACTAGTCTTATAAAAATACTATAAATATTAAATTAATACTAGGGTAATTTAAGACTAGGGAGTTATAGACTATTTAGAGGATTATAATTATTAATAGCTTATATTTAGGGATTAAGATTTAGTTTTAGTAGAGTAAAATATTATTATTTCTTATTATATAATTAGCTTTTTATATTTATATTAAGGTTTCTAGCAAGAATACTTTTATTACTTAATAGATAGTATATACGTTAACTTTTTATACTAGTATTATTATAATTATTTAGTTTTATAGTAATAGTAATATAGTATTTTAGAGTATAATATATCTATCTAGTAATTTACTAGTAGTATATTAGTAGTTATTCTTTATTTAAGTAGTTTTTTCTTAATTTCTTTCTGTTTATATATTATAAATTAGGAATATTAAGGAGGACTTTTCTTTATTTTTATAATTAACCTAGAAAAGTCAGAGGATTGATATTATAGGTTTTACTTTCATTATATTATCTTAATTTTACTANAGTATATAGTATCCTAGTAAAATAGTACTTTTTTTATATTAGCTAGGTAAGGAGCTTTATTAAACTAGAGAAATAGTTAACTAGGTTATAATACAAGTTTATAAAGCTAAAGAAGCTCTAGATCCTATAGATATTCTTAGGAATTTCTTATTCTTATATAACTTCAATTTTTTTAAAATAACAATAGATATCTTTCCCTATTTTAATAATAAAACTTAGATATTTAATCTATTTTACTAAGGATTTATATTTTTCTAGGTCTAAGTATAAATTAGCTTTTTATACCTATCTAAAAATGTACTTATTTCTATCCTTATAATTATACCCGCTTAATATAATAGTTTAACGTCTAGCTAGCTCTTATTATTACGGTAAGAGTAGTAGGTTCGAATCCTATAGCAGGTAAGTATGACTAGTAAGTATATGTTTTCCGATTATATAAACTATATAGTAACTACTACTAGCCTTTAGTACTTATTAATAGCTATTAATAACTAGTAACTATTAATAGCTAGTAATAGCTACTACTAGCTAGCTAGTATAAGTATTATATAATTACGATCCTTAAAAAGTAATTATAATAGATGAGCCTATACTTTCCCTATTTATTATCTATTATATTAACTAACTATACTTACTACTTAACCTTTTCTCCGTTTAAATAGTTCCTTAGAACTAGTAGTATCTATAGGGTAAATAAGGTAAAAGCTAATAACTAGATATAACTGCCTTTAAAGGGTCTTAGAGAAGTATATAACTTTAAATCGATTAGAGACCTTTAATATAACCCTATAATAAAATCCTTATAATTACTTTTTAACTTATAACTATAAATAAAAGTATTATCTAAATAAATTATAATAAAGTTATCAAGAATACCTTAAAATGTATTATTAATATAGTAGTAGAATATTATAGGTATTTTTATTAGTTTAGAAGGAATAATAAATTACTTAAATAAGTTAAAGTAGGTCTAAAAAGCAATTTTATACTTATCTATTTCTATACTATAGACTTTATAGAAGGTTATATAATTATTAATCTTTATAAACTATATTACTTTAAATAATAAGTATAGTATTTCTTTAATTAATAGTAAGGAATAATAGTTATAAGTATTAATAGTATTAAAAGTATAGTAATTTATATAAAATTATCATCTCTTCTTAGGTTTCTTAACGAGGAAGATAGATATTTTAGTTATAGATAAACTAGCCTGGATTTAACTTTTATCTATTAGGTCTATTATTTAGTATTAGATTTCGAGGAAGTATCTTTTTAGTATATTATAAAGTAGTTTTTATAGTAGGTTTAGTTCTATTCTATTTAGGTTCTTTTCTAAGTAAATATAATAGTTAAGGGACTTTTAGTAAAATAGGAAACTAGAGGTTTTATTTTTATTAAATAAGTTTATAAAAAGAATATAAATAACTAGTAAAGTGAATATTAGCTACTCTAAAACTAGAAGTGATAAAGCTACTAGGGCTATATAAATTTATATTAAATCTATTATTAATTATTTATATCCCTTTTCTCTTAAACTAGAAGATATTATAAGTAGTAACTTAATAAAGTCTATAGATCTATTTATATTTCTTTCTTTAAGTATATAATAATAATTGAGATAATTAAGCTATTAATTATATTTATCTCTATCTTATCCTTTATCCAGTTTAAAATAACTTATTAGTATTATAATTATAATTTCCTAAGGATAGTTAAGTATATTATTCTTAGAACTACGTAGAAGCAGATTTCAGAAATTTATTTATTAAGGTTAATTTATATTCTAGTTATTTTAGTAGTATAAGTTATCTAGTTAGTATTTAGATTAGTACTTAACTAGTATAGTTATAGTAATATAATTACTATAAGGCTTTACTATCTTATAAACTTCTTACTAATTATTCTATAATAATTCTAACTACTATTAACCTAGATAGAGATAAAAAAAAATGATTTATTAGTATAAAGACTAAAGAAAGTAATTTATTTATTTATCTCTATATTTCTCTAGTTTTATATATTATTATAGTACTATTATTAGTAGTTATACTAGTTTATTACCTAAAGAATCTTTTTAAAAAGAAATAAGTTATTTCCTTATTACTTATAACTTCTTTATCTAACTATAAAGCTTGAGAATTAGTATTAAAAGTTACTAGTAAATAAGTAAATTATAGTTTACATTTTATAGTGAAGTAGTTTTTAATACTATATTATATATAAATACTGGTTTATATATGTACTTAGATTACTATATAGTTTACTTATTAGGGCTTATATATTTTTCAAATAAAGGTTAACTAAAACTTACTAGTTATAATAACTTACTTATTTAATTCTTTATAATAAAGAAGAATAGTAGTATAGTAACATTATACTAGTATTTAGGTAGCATAAGCTACTTCTATACTTATTATCTATATATTTCTATTCTAATTAATCATTAGTTTTAACTAAAATAGAAACTATAACTAGTTATAAATTTATAATTCTATATTAAGACTTTTAAGGTTTATTATAATAGTATAATAGTATTAGATAGTAGTATTATAATCTATCTAGTTAATATTATAGCTAATAATAGCTATTAAAATTTAATGGGAGAAAACTAGTTAGAAGTAGTTTAGCTAGATATCCCTTACTTAAGAGTATTCCCCTACCTATCTTATAGCTAATTCAAACTTGATAAAAACTTAGTAATTATCTATTTAGGCTTTTAATAGAAATAGTAAATTTTCTTAAGGGTTTAGGTATTATAGTAGAGGTTTTTATAATACTTAGTAAAGTACTAGAGGAATGTATTAAGATCTTAATTATATTATAGTTTTTATATAGTATAAAAGTTACTAATTTATATTTAAACTTTAGGTAATAAGCTAGTCTATAGGTATTATTAGAAATTTTTAGGTTTTCTAATAAAAGTTTAATTAATTTCTAACTTATATTATATAGGTATCTATTATATAGGAAAGTAGAAAATATTACTATTAAAAAGGTATTAATAAGGAGTAGTTTCTGTTTTAGAGAAGGTATTTGTAATACTTATAGGCCTATATTATAGAATTTTATAAAGGTGTCTTAAAAGGTTTAGTTTTTATTTTCTACTAGGTTAGGTTATTATTAGTCTATTAGAACCCCTACTAAAAGCTCTAGAGTAGTAGTATTTATTATTATTGTTTCATTATTTCTTGTTTCTTTATTATCTATTGTTTACTATTAAGTTAAATTTAAATAAGAAGTTTATTAATATTAGAAACTAATTATAAGAGATACTTTAGTAGTATTTTAATAGTATTATAATAAACTTGAAAAGTTTATATTTAAGGTGAAAACTCTTTGCTAGACTATAAGGGTAGTAGTTATATAGAGCTTAAATAGTAATATCTTATATAAGCTTTAAGGTTTAGGTTTATGATATTTTAGACTATATACTATATTATTTGTTTATTATATAGAATAAATAAATCTATTTTAAAAGTTATACTAGATTATATTTTAGAATAAAATTAGTAGGTTTCTTATAAGAAATTCGAAGATTAAAAGGTATTACTAAGTTTATACTTATAAATTTAATAAGGATAAATATTTCTTAAAAATCAAAATTCAACTAGTCATTTATAGAGATTAATAATTATAAGATAACTATAAAACCTATAAAGTTATTCTAGTAAGTATATTATCTTAAACGTTTATAATAATTATTCATTATTTTAATCTTAAGCCATTCTAATATAATATAATTAATATTTATATATATATAATACTTAATAAAGTTATTTATAAAGAAATACTACTAAGTTATTAAGTATTAAGTAAGATTTACTATTTTAATAAAATATTATATAGTTTTTAAAAATCTTTTCTTTTCTAGTAATACTACTTAGAAATAAGTTTTTAGTATTTTAGTTTTAAACTTATTATAGGAGAACTATATTACTATTCTAAAAAGTATATTATTTTCTCTTTCTATATTAGTAACTATATATTCTTTTTCCCTTTAAAAGATATTTGTAAAATATTTATGTTATTAATAGGACCCGCTTAACATAGTAGTTTAACGTCTAGCTAGCTTTTACTATTACGGTAAAAGTAGAAGGTTCGAATTGTATAGCGGGTAAGTGCGACTAGTAAGTATATATATACTTTCTAATTACGTAAACTATATAGTACCTACTACTAGCTATTAGTACTTGTTATTAGCTGTTAATAGTTAATAAATATTAATAGCTAGTAACTATTAATAGCTAACTATTAATAGCTAGCAATAGGTGTTACGGCTAGCTAGTATTAGTATTACGTGACTGCGATCCTTAAAGAGTAATTGTGACGGATATAGGCTTGTATTTTCCTTTTATGTATACTTTCCTACTAGGATGTATTCTCCATATTTGTTAGCTATTATATTAACTAACTATATTTACTACCTAAGGTTTTCTCTATTTAAATAGTTCCTCAGAACTAGTAGTATCTATAGGGTTTAATATACTAGGTATAGTTTCCTTTAAAAGGTTCCCGAGAAATATATAACTTTAAGTAAATTAGAAACCTTTAATATAACTATAACTATATTATTAATAGGTCTATGATAATAGGTAATTTCATTACGTTTTAACTAGTTATAAGCTAGTATTAGTACGAATGCTGTTATCGGGTAAAATTTATAGTTAAATCTATATATAGGGTAAAGAGCTTAGATACTATTCTAGGTATAGAGTAAAAGTAACTAAATATTATTAATAGATAGGAAAAGCTAATAGCTTGCTTTTTACTATGCCTATTAGTAGAAATATTACCCCTAAAGTATAGCTTCAGCCCTCCTATCCCCCTACTAACTACTATAGCTAGCCTCTAGTTAATCCGGGGCTAAACCTCTTATAGTTATAATAACTAGTATACTTACCCCGTATTAACCTTTTTAATAATGAATAACTAATAACTTTTTCTATAATAACCTTATACCTTTATACCCTTATACTTTTATAACTATATATAATTTAAATATCTTAAAATATTTAATTACTACTAACTATAAATATTCTATTCAAATATTTATTATAACCTTAATATCTATAAACTTAATATCCCCTAGACTAAACCTTAGCTACCCCTAAGATAAAACTTTATACTATTAATATAAAGGTTCTCTATTACGATTATAAGCTAACTTATAATCTCTATATAAATATAATAAGACTTAGCCTATTCTTATTAGTAAATAATTATAATATATTAATCAAGTATAACTAATATATAAATAATATTTATATAGACACGGATATTTCTAGTATAGCTAGATAGCTTTTGAAACCCCTATAATTATAGTATTATAATATTCTAAAATATCTAGTAACTAGTCTTATAGTAAAGTATTAATATGAAAGTATTATTTAATTAATATTTAGTCTCCGATATTATCAGCTTAGTATAGTAATTTATAGGATAGCTAGATAATTTTCTTTTAAATATTAATAAATTACTTTTTAATTATAAGATTCAGAGTAATTCTATTAAAACTTAGTCTGATATACTAACAGCTTTAATTATAATAATTATAACTAGATATCTCTATATCTATCTTATAACTTGCTTTTTATAAATAGCTATATAGATTTCGAGAAGATTTCAGTTCTGTTATAAAACTTATAGAAGAATAATAAATTATAAAATACCTAGCTTTTTCATCTTAAAATAAATACTTTACTTTATTCTATTTTCAAGAAGTTCAAAAAGGTCTTGACTCTATAACCATAATAGTTATTTTTAGCTATATATATTAAGCTTTAGT
Source organism: Colletotrichum trifolii (assembly GCA_004367215.1). Lineage (NCBI taxonomy): Eukaryota > Fungi > Ascomycota > Sordariomycetes > Glomerellales > Glomerellaceae > Colletotrichum > Colletotrichum trifolii. The sequence continues at coordinate 6,590 of RYZW01000432.1, forward strand.
CTTAATAAAGCTCTCCCTATATAAACTATTAGTACAAAGCCTTCTTTTACTATAAAGTCAAATGTTAGAACTAGAAGTATAATTATCTATAATAATAAGTAATTTCATTACTATTTTAATTAGCTATAAGCTAGTATTAGTATAAATATTATTATTAGGTACAACGTATAGTTAAATCTATATATAAAGTAAAAAGCTTAGATATTATTCTAAGTATAAAGTAAAAGTAACTAAATATTATTAGTAGATTTCTAATAGAAATATTGCTTTAAGGGAAATAAAAACTTATGGTAGTTTCTTAGTATTAAGGTTATTCAAGATTAAGTAATATAGTAACAATAGTTCTTATAAGTAATATATATCGAAAGACTCCTTAAGTATTTATGAAATATATATAATATACTAAATAGTTCAAAGCTCCTCTAAAAACTAAAGAATTCCTTTGTAGTATAATTAAACCTTTTATATAGAGATTAAATACTACTAATAAGATATTAATTCTATTGAAAATATCATAGTTATAATGAAACTAGATATTACTTATATAGTAAACTAATTATTTTATTTCAATTATAATGTTTTAAATGACTACTATATAGAAATTGAATAGATAATATGATACTTTAGTAAAATAAAAAACCTCTTTTTTAAGTTTAACTATAAAACTAGTTATTTATTCCATAGTTTTATTATTACTATATATACTAGCTTGATAGATAATAGTAATAATTCAAAGAAACTTTAAATATATAATGTATACTTCTTTAGAAACCTAATAATATAGTAAACTAATAGATAAGATATTATTACTATTTTAATATTTACAATAGAACTTTTAGTATCATTCTAAATTACTCAAGAAGCTATTTTTACTAATTGTTTTATTATTTTATTCTGAATAGATTTTATAATGAATATATTTAGCAAAAGTAAAATATATAAGTTTTACCTAGTTATCTAAGTCTAATATAATAACTAGTAGATAATCTATTTTATAACTATTCAAGTAATATAACTATATATAAGATTATAGTATATAGATATCTATAACTACTAATTATAATAAAGAACGTAGTAAAATTATATTAAACTTAAATATATAGGTTTAAGAAACCTTATAGTTAATAACTCTATAAAGTTTTTCTAGAACTATTAATCACGTGTTTTTATTACTTAGATTAATATAATAAACTAGTTAAACTATTTAAAGTTATAATAAGAAAAGAGACTTTAAGAAATTAGGAATACTAGAAATATAGAGATATTTAAAATACTTCCTAATAAGTAAGAAGTACTTAAATAACCTAAACATAAAACTGTTCTTCTTATTATAAACGTAGAAGTTTAGTAAAAATAATAGAATATTAAAAGAACTTCTTATAAGGGATAGATAGAAAATTTAAATAGTATTATTCAAAATGACTAGTTTATAAATAAAGCCTTTAAAGCTAGAAAGGTATACTAGGGGTAATATACTTAAGAAGTAGAGTTTATACTAAATAAACTTTAGATACTAGTACTATCTCTATAAACCTCGTTCTATTTAAACTATTTAAAATAAAACTTTATATAGTATATATAGCTACGTTTTTAGTTATATAATATATACTAGATTTTGCCTCCTAATTACGTATAACATAACGGAGGCATTTAAGTAATACGCTGCTTTACTAATAAAAACACTCTATATATTCTAAATTTAGCTAGCTACTATATAAGTACTACTAAGCTTCTTTAATATCAGAATATTAACTAATATTAAATACAATGTTAGAGACTTTTCAGAGAAAGAAGATTAGCTATAAAGTAATAATATAATAAGGTTTTAATTAGAGAAAAAGCTTAATTAAAATTAAGATTTACAATTAGTAATAATAAATATAAGAAAAGCTATTAAGAGAGTCTATCGATTTACTAAGATATCTCTATGGAAGTATTACATATTAAATTCTAATATATATTATATAAAGCTAAATATTGCTAAATATATATATATATATATACATATATAAGATTTAACCTTAAGTAGTTTAGAAAACATAAAGCTTATAGAGATTATACTAGCTACTTGAGATTCTACTAGTATAAATTCTACTTTATAGGTATACTATTTCTAATGTATTTCTCTAGTATTAAAAGCTTTACTAATAGGCTAACTTGTTTTAAATAATACTAATATAATATTCTATTCATGTTTTATAAGAAACCTCTTCTATAATTAGACCCCATTTTTTTAAATTAAACTTCTATTCTTATAATAGAAAGAATAATGTTAAAAGGTAGGTAAGTATATAGCCTACATCTAGTAAAGTAATACCTTACGTTAAAGGTATATATACTGGATATTCTCAAGGAAAGAGGATATAATATAAAAGACTGAATAAAAGTTATATTTAGTAAAAGAATGTTATTATTAGTTAATCTAAATATATACTAAAAGATAGCATAAAAGCTTTCTTTTATAGTACTATATTTAGTTCTAGAATATTCTAGTAATATAAACTTACATAAGTAATTACGAATCCTAAAGGTGATTACTAGCAAGTATCCTGTAAAAGAACGAGGTAGAATATTCCAGAGGAAATTCAACGATAAGTCGAGCACTACTATAGGGTAAATACTTATAGTTTAATATTTTAATACCCCTTCTTCTACCTTATAGTAGTAAAGGATAAGCGGGTAAAATAATAACAAAAATAACCGTGTACTTATAAGTACTGGGGGTAACTATTCTATATAACTCTATAAAAGAAATAAAATACCAAAAATAATTTATAGCACTTAAAGTAAATACTATAAAATGGAACTATAGTACTGAAAATAGTCTAAAAATCCTAATAAAGCTACTAAGTATTTATAATACTAATTAGACCTATTAACCTAAGAAACTTAACGAATTTAAAGCTAGGAAGAGGTTTATTTAAGCTATTAGCAGGTATTTTAGAAGTTAAAAGATATTCAACCTCTATATTACCTAATAAAACCTCTTAGCGAGTAAAAAGATAGTCTAAGTAATATATTTATTATACTAGTAGTATTCTAAATTATAAGTTAGAGCTAAAGTTTTACTATTCATAATATCAATAATTAGAAGTTTTATAGAAATATTTAGTTCTAAAAGTAAACTCTATAACTATTTAGTTTCTTCAAAAGTCTTTTTAAGACTACTAAATTTAGTTTTAGTAGTAAATAAAGCTACTATAAACTACTTCTTTAATTTCCACGAAATAGAATCATTGTTTATAATAAATAAATAGCTTCTAGTAGATTTTCGAGTATGATAATAACTGATTTAATCTAAATTAGTATAGCTTAATAGTTTTATAATAAAGTAATTTGTATAAATAAATATTAGATTAGTAATAGTACATAAGTATCTAAATATACTTATAATTATTTTTAGTAGTCTTTTAGTAAATCTATATAGAAACCTACTGATAAAGGGTACTCAAAAACCTAAACCAAGTCTAGTTATAATTATAATATATATATAATTACCAATTAGGTACTAATACTACTATAGTAAATTCTTTTTAAAGCTATAATTAGGATTTTCTTCCATTAAAGATTAATCCTTTGAAACCCTAGGATTAAGAAGGAATTTAGAAGGCTTTATAGTAATTAAATTATTCTTAGATAATAACTATTTAATATACTAGGCTTAAGATATCTGTAGAATCTTTTAGGCTTAATTTCGAGTAAGACGAAGCTTTAGAAAATAAAATATCTCTCCTAAGTCTTTTATATTGATAAGTTTTTATAGAGAAGATTTAAATCTAGTTATAGTACTTAGATTATATTTAAGAATAACAGAATTATCTATATAAGTAACTAGATAAATAGGATTATTAGGACTATTATTATAATAAATAGCTTTATCGGACTCTAAAGGTAAAAGTCCTAGACATTTAAGAATCTTTAGAATTTTCTTTTACTGCTATTTAAAGTTTTATTTAAGTCTATATAGAGCTTTGAATAGTGATAAAACCTATTCTAAATTAAGATTAAACTTTATAATATTTAGATTAGAAAACCTTTTGAAAGATTTAATAAGGGGTAGTTGAGAGATTCTAATATAAATCTTTTTTTCTAAATCCCTATATTAAAAAACTCCAATTATGTTAGTATAATAGATCTCTTAGGTTTTAGCTATAACTATAGCTGAAAAAGCTCTAAATGTAATTAGATTAGAATTTATAGTAAAGGCTTAGCAGTAATCTATATTATATTTTTATGAAAAGCTTTTAGCTACTAAATAGGTTTTATATTTATTAATAGTTCTATCTAAGTTAAACCTATACTTGAAAACCTATCTTATAGCTATAAGCTTTTTCGTAAGGCTTTTATCTAAAAGCTATTTAGTAGGAATAGTTTTAAAAACCCCTCAATTACTTAGCTAGCTAATCTCAGTATAGATTACTTTAAGATAATTGTCTCTTTTAGTACTATTTAGAGCTTATTTTAATATTCAAGGCTCTAAATAAGTAGTAAAAGTATAAAGTATAGAAGATTCTATATATCGTTAGCTTAGCGTAGTAGCTTATAGGATAGCTAGACGATTTTCTTTTAAATATCTATAGGCTACCTTTCGATCGTAATATTCAGAATAATTTCATTAAGGCCTAGTCTAATATACTAATAGCCTTAGTTATAATAGTTATAGCTAGATATCTCTATACTTATCTTATAGTTATATTTTTATAAATAGCTATATAGATTTTAAAGAGATTTCGGTTCTATTATAAAACTTATAGAAAAGTAATAAATTATAGAACGCCTAGCTTTTATATCTTAAAATAGGCGTTCTGTTTTATTCTATTTTTAAGAAGTTTATAAAGATTCTTAACCCTATAACTTTATAACCTTAGTAATTACTTTTAGCTATGTATATTAAGCTTTAACTAGTCTCGATAAAGTTCTCCCTATATAGACTATTACTACGAGGTTTTCTATTACTATAAGGTTAAATATTAGACCTAGAGGTATAATTATCTATAATAATAAATAATTTCATTACTATTTTAACTAGTTATGAGCTAGTATTAGCACGAATACTATTATCGGGTAAAATTTATAGATAAATCTATATATAGGGTGAAGAGCTTAGATACTATTCCAGGTATAGAAATACTATTATCGGGTAAAATCTTTAGTTAAATCTATATATAGGGTAAAGAGCTTAGATACCATACTAGGTATAGAGTAAAAGTAACCAAGTATAGAAGATTCTATAAGAAGAAGTAAAGGTTCTATAAATACTATAGTAAGCTCTAAATTATTAATACTAGAATTTAAAATAGTAATAAGGAATATCTTTTTATTATAGTATTAATATATTGAAAATAAACTATAAAACCTAATTTAGATTTATAAGGTTGAGTTAGTATAAAAATAATACCGACTTTTGAAATATCTTTATAGGATATAAATAAGCCTTCTTCTATAAGAACAGTAAGTTTATTACTATTTTTACGTTTTCCAGAAATATAGTATATTAAAACTTTAGTACTTATAAGCTTTAGATCTTTTGAATTGAGCCTATTATTTCTTTTAAAGAAGAGATAATCCAAAAAAACTTATAAGGGGATAACTAAAAGTTTTATTGTTAAAGTTGAATTAACTAATTTAACTATTATAGATATTATAGTATTTTGAAAATAGAGAAGTAACATTTCTGAATATAAAATAGTATAGGTTTTTTCGATTAAAACCCTATTAGTATACTTTATAATACTATTTTATTTAGAAATATAAAATACTAAAGCTTTTATAATGATATACTTTTTTGAACATAACCCTCTAAAGGTTTAGGGTCAAATCCTTAACTATTATGGAAATATAAAGGTTTAGGATAATATCCTAGCTAAATTTTATAGAATTCTAATTAAGCTATAACATCTATAGTTATATTAAAGTTCTTTAATCTATTTAAAGTTATATATTTCTCGAGAACCCTATAAAGGAAACTATACCTAGTAGTTAGCTCCTACCTTATATACCCACTAGATACTACTAATTCTAAGAAACTATTTAAATAGAAGAAACCTTAGGTAGTAAAATATAGTTAGTTAATATAATAGCTAATAAATATAGAATATATATATATATTTATATATAAAGAAAATAAGTATAGGCTTATATCTATTATAGTTACTTATTATAGGATTATAATTATATAATACTAATATTACTAACTAGTAATATCTATTACTAGCTATTAATAGTGTAGCTATTAATAATAATAGTTACTAGCTACTAATATTAATAACTAGCTACTAACGGCTAGTAGTAAGAGCCGATAACTAGTAACGGCTATTATATAGTTTATATAACTAGTAGGAATGCTAGTTATAGTTACCCGCCGTAGGATTCGAACTTACTACTCTTACTATAGAATAGTAAGAGCTAGCTAGACGTTAAACTACTACGTTAAGCGGGAGTTAAGCTATAATATAACTAAAACTTTTATCTTTTTTAACTATAGAACCTATAATTTTATAAGAGGAATAGTTACTAGTATAGAGGATAGTATAATTATTCCTAATATGACTAGTAAAGATTATTTTAATCGAATTAATACAGATTCGATAAAATAGTTCTATAGTCCTAGTATAGTTAAATTTCAACTATTACCTAGCTATTTTACTTTTAATATAATCAGAGTACTATAAGTTAACCTTTTTAGCTATTTTACAAGAATCTTCCTCATAATTTGAACTATTTTAACTGGAAAAGAAGAACTAGAATACCCTAGGTAATAATACTATTCTACAGAAATAGTCATTACTTCTATATTTATAGAAATCTTATTAACTATAACGGCTTTGAAATCTACTATAGAACTTTTTATAAATTAAAGAAAACTCTATAATTTAGTAGATAAACTAACTAAATTTTCAGAAAGCTTTATATTATAACTAGTAGATATTATAAACCTTACTAAACTATAATAAGAACTATCTATAACTTTAGTAGTTTTAACATAAATATAACATTTATACTATACTTTTAAAAAACTTCTCTCTATATTTTCCAACAACAGCTAAGATGTCTAGTAGTTTTTAGTGAGTAAAAGCTCTATAGGTTTCTTAGTTATAAATAAATAGAACTTATACTTTAAATTTAGAGCTATAACTAAGTTATGTTTAGTATTATATAAAACATTATCTCTAATATAACCGCTTTTATAATAACATAATACTTCAGGAAAAATAATAATCGGAAATCCTAGAATATAAGAAGAATTAGTTAATTTTATAATATTTATATAATCTTTATAGTAAATAGGCTTTTATAATATTTATACCAGAAGGATTTATATAACTTTTATTTATAAGTATCCAAGTTAAATTCTATAAAGTATCTTTTTTAGTAAAGAACTAAAGACTATTAGCTATATAAATAGTAAAGTCTTTATTGTAAAGCTAATAACTCTAATTAAGTTAGGTTACTATAGACTTAGAAAGCTTTTTAGTACTTGATAAAGAATTTTCCTAATAAGTAATACTTATCAGTATTATACAAACCGTATTTATAGAACCCTTAAGCTCTATTTTAGTTATAGTAACTAAAACTATAGAAGTTACAAAAGCCTTAGAAATAAACTTTTATTACCTATTAGAAAGCTTCGATAAACCTTTCGAATAATCTTTTTAGAAAAACTTTCTTTCTTTAATACGTTTTTTAGTACTACTAATAAGGTTTTTAATTTTAGTTTTAGATTTCTTATATCTATTAGAAAAGTTAAATATAGTATTCCTTCTAAAAAGCTTTCTAATAAAGCTATTTTGTATAAAAGTATTAATTTACCTATAGTTTTCATCTAAAATATCAGCTATAAAAACCTTGGAAATACAGGACTTTCTTAGTTTTAAATTAGACTTTTACTATTCTAATTATATAGGGAAAAACGATATAAAGCTACTATAAAACGTGATTCTAATCGATATCGTTAATATTAGTACCTATAGTATTACAGAATAGTTTCTAGGGATTACGTAAATGCGTACGGCTACGTAATCGGCTATCCCATCACTATAAAAACCTATAAACAGCAATCACACGCGGGGACTTTCTTTCCTCACATATTAATATTCATTATAAATAAACAACTACTTTAAGCTAATCACATTTTAAATTAGGCTCGCCTAGCCTAAAAAGGTAGTACTGACTACTCGTTACTACTTATTTCGTAATATATAGTAGCTAACTTAGATAAGTAACCTTTAGAGATACTAATAAATTTAGTAAACGAACTTTAATTCTCGAATTTTATAATATAAATTCGAGATATAGTCATTATTATAATATAAGACTACTACTTTTATAACTAGCTTTTAAAGTAATTACAAATATTTAGGGGTCCTATAAGTCAAATATTAAACTTAAAAGCCCTACTATAATATTTTACTAGATAAATAGTAAAGCCTAAACTTTTTATTCTTCTAATATAGCTTTAGAAGCTTCCTCGTTTTCGAAAAGTTCAAATAATTTTAGAAGCTAAAAATAAAGTTTTAAAAAACAGAACTAAATAGATTAGTTTTTAATACCTATTAATTTCTAATTTTCAAGTATTAAATAACTTATAATAGCTTTAATAGTATTAGCTATAGCTATAAATATAACGAAGTTAAATAGCTAAAAAGGAACTCTATAATTAACTAAGAGTTTTAACTTAAATAAACGTAAATACTACTTAACAGCTAAATAATAATTTATTAATATAAAAGATCAGTACAAAGCCTAAATACTACTCGCTAGCTATGTAGTATTACTAATATAGTTAATCGGATTTTCTAAGACTAAACATACTACTAGATAGTAGTAGTTATACTAATATAGTAGATTAGTGATTCAATTTATCGAAATATCAATTTCGATTCACTTTCAATTTAACTTCAATTCAAATCAGTCAAATATATTAAATAAATACTTTATAAAGATTATAAAGTAGTACTAAGATAGTAACTCTAAGGTCAATTATAAGTTAAAGAAAATTCGAATAAGTAAACACATGCAATATAACTATAGTGAATATTATATTAGCCGACATAAGTAGTCAAGCTTTTTTAAAATATATCAGATACTTTAATTATTCAATTTCACTTAATTTAATAAAGTAAGTCTCGAGATTCGATAGAATAATTCAAATAATAAAACCCTAGACTTATAAATTATTAAATAATAAATAGACATATAGCCTATATCTAGTAAAATGATACCTTATATTAAAACTATATCTACTAAATATTCTTAAAAATAGAGAATAAAGTATAAAAGAGCAAATACTAGTTATATTTAGTAAAAGAATATTATTGTTAGTTAATCTAATTATATACTAAAATAGTATAGAAGCCTTCTTTTATAGAAGTACTATACTTAGTTCTGGAATATTGCAATTAGTAATTATTAGAATATTGCAGTAATATATGTTTATATAAGTAACTACAAATTCTAAAAGTAATTACTAGTAAGTACCCTATAAAAGAACAAGGTAGAATATTCCAGAAAATATTCAATAGTAAGTCGAGTACTACTATAGGGTAAATACTTATAGCCTAGTATTTTAACAAATAATATTATTTATTTAGTCACTTTTGCTCTATATCTAGAATGATATCTAAACTCTTTACCCTATAAATAGGTTTAACTGTAAATTTCATTTAATAATAGTATTTATACTAAACTTTGCTTATAATTAGTTAACATAGTAATGAAAATATCTATTATTACAAATAGTTATATCCCTAGTTCTGATATTTAACTATATAGTAATAGAAGACTTCGTACTAATAGTAAGGGAAAACTTTATTAAAATCAAAACTTAATATATATAATTAAAAGTAAGTACTAAAATTATCAAATTAAGAACTTTCTTAAACTCCTTAAAAATAGAACAAAATAGAATGTTTACTTTAAAATATAAAAGTTAAATATTCTATAATCTATTACTTTTCTATAACCTTTTCAATAGAACTAAAATATCCTCAAAATCTATATTACTACTTATAAAGAGATAACTATAAGATAAGTATAGAAATACCTCGCTATAACTATTATAATTGAAAATATTAATATATTAGACTAAACTTTAATACAATTATTCTAAATAGTATAATTAGAAAATAATAAATATATATATCTAAAAGAAAATTATCTAGGTATCCTATAAATTACTATACTAAGCTAATAATAATAGAAGCTAGGTATTAATCGAATGATACTTCAATATTAATATTTTATTATAATACGAATTACTAGATACTCTAGAATGTTATAATAATATAATTATAAGAATTTTAAAAACTAACTAGTTATACTAGAAATATCTATATCTACAATTATTACTTATATATTAACCATATTTACCTAATATATTAAGATTTATTTAGTCATAAAAATAAGCTAAGTTTTATTATACTTATATAGAGATTATAAGTTAGTTTATATTGATAGTAGAGAACCTTTATGTTAGTTATATAAAGTCTTATTTTAGGGGTAAGTAGGGTTTAGTCTAGAGAATATTAAGGTTATAGATATCGAGGTTGTAATAAATATTCGAATAGAGTATAATTAGTAATAATTAAATATCTCGAGATATTCGAATTATATATAGCCGTAAAAGTATAAAGACGTAAAGGCGTAAAGGCGTAAAAGTGTAAAGGCGTAAAGGCGTAAAGGCGTAAAGGCGTAAAGGCGTAAAGGTATAAAGGTATAAAGTTATTATAGAAAGAATCCTTAGTTACTTATTATTGAAAAAGTTAATAAGGGGTAAGTATACTAGCTATAGTTATAAGAGATTTAGCCCTAGATTAACTAGAGGCTAGTTATAGTAGTTAGTAAAGGGGTAGGAAAGCTAAAGTTATATTTTAGAAAGTAATATATCTACTAATAGTTCTAGTGAAAAGTAAGCTATTAGCTCTTTCTATAATATTATTTATAAACTATTAAAATATTTCTTACTAGTTTAAATGTACTTAAAGTATTTAAATACTTCTAATACTTCTAAATCTCTTATCTAATTATATTATTATTATAATTGAAATCTTATTAATTCAAATCGATAGTTGAAGGTCAAATAGGAATTTCAGGGTAGTAATATATAAAGCTTTTGAATAGTTTTCTTTCTCATCATAAGTCTAAATCGTTAAGGTAATTTATTATTTTTTATCCAATTTAAAAATATTTAATAAGTAGCTTTAAAAGAACTTGAGAATTATAATATTATTATGAAATTAAGATAATGAGATAGCTCTAGAGACTTATAGAATTATAATCACTATTTAGATATCTTATAATATTTATTAGATATTTATAACTTAAGAAATAATAATAAGTAAAATAGATGTAATTACTTGAAATCATAAGACTCTATTTGTGTCTTTGTTACTTGATACTTTTTAAATAGAAATAAAGCTATTGCTTATAGTAACTATAGAGACTTAGATTTACCCTATTTAAATAAGAAAGAAATATTCAAAATACAACTTCATGATTATGAAATTAAATCTTTAAGGATTATAAGAAAACTTAAGAATATATGTTTTATGATAGACAATTAAGAAGTAACATAAATCTTATCAATTCTTTTTCTCGAACTATATAGTTAAAAGAATCTATAATCGGAAGGTTGTAATGTAAGAAATATCAAGACTATTATTGTTACGAAATAAGCAGTAATAAGTAGTCGGTATCACTCTTTTAGGGTAGGTAAGCCTTTTTTTAGTATTGTGAGTAGCTAAAAAGTAGTTTAATTCAATAAACATAGATATATTAAGAAACAAGGCCCGGCGTGTAACTACTATTTATATGTTATTATAGTAATAGGACGGCTGATAATATAACTATATACACTTACGTGATATCTAAAAACTATTAAATAATAAATATATATTACTAAAATAATATATAGTTATATTAAAGGTCTCTGATCTATTTAAAGTTATATACTTCTCGGGAACTCTTTAAAGGAAACTATACCTAGTATTTTAAACTTCATAGATACTACTAGTTCTAAAGAACTATTTGTACGGAGAAAACCTTAGGTAGTAAATATAGTTAGTTAATATAATAGCTAATAAATGCGGAAAGTATATTATAAAGGGAAGGAAAGTATAGGCCTATATCTATTATAGTTACTCTTTAAGGATTATAGTTATATAATACTAATACTAGCTAGCTAGTAGTACCTATTACTAGCTATTAATAGTTACTAGCTATTAATAATAGGTAGTAAGAGCTAATAGCTAGTAATAGTTATTATATATAGTTTATATAATCGGAAAGTATATATATACTTACTAGTCGCGTTTATTTACCGTAAGATTCGAACCTATAGCTCCTGCTATAATAGTAAGAGCTAGCTAGATATTAAACTACTATATTAAGCAGGTCTAAAATAATATTAATAGTATCTTTAATATATTTATAATAGATTTCATCTATAGTTTTCTTTATAATATAAGCCTAGGTAAAAATATCTAGAGAGAAAATACAATCTGCTATAAAATATAAATATATTTTAAAAACGAATAAAGTTAATATAAAGCTATTTTACCTAATACTATTATTAGTTATCTTATAAACCATTTAAAGAAATACTTCTTAAGTAGTAATAGGTAATTCATTATAATATATCTTATACGTATAGTAGACAAAAGAATAATAGTACTTAATATGTTATAAGAATAAGTGTAGCACCAAGTCTACTATATAACTCTACTAGTTACTATACGATTCTACTAGTTTATATAAAACCTTACTATCTTATTCATACGTATTCAAGCGATTTATTCTAGTTTAAATAAAATATACTTCTTAATAATTTATATTTAGACTATATACTATATTATTTATTCATTATAATTATAAGCTTAGTAATAGAAAAAGCTAATAGCTCGCTCTCAACTATAACTATTAGTAGATATATTACCCCTTAAAATATAACTTTAGCCCTCTTATTCCTTTACTAACTACTATAGCTAGGCCCTAGTTAACCTAAGACTAAACCCCTCACGGCTATAGTTAGTATATCTATCCTATATTAACTTTTTTAATAATAAATAATTAATAAGTCTTTCTGTGATAACCTTATACCATTTTACCTTTATATCTTTATACTCTTATACTTTTATAGCTATATATAATTCAAATATCTCAAGATATTTAATTACTATTAACTATAAGTATTCTATTCGAATATTTATTATAACTTTAATATCCGCAACCTTAATATCTTTGTTATAAACTAAGTTTTACTTACCCCTAAAATAAAACTTTATACTACTAAGATAAAGAATCTCTATGACTAATATAAGTTAACTTATAATTTCTATATAGGTATAGTAGGATTTAGGCTATTCTTACTAGTAAATAATCTTAATATTTTAGTTAAATATAACTAATATACGAATAATGCTTATATAGATATAGATATTTCAAGTATAGCCAAAAAGCCTTTAAAAGCTTCGTGATTATATCATTATAATATTCTAAAATATCTAGTAATTAGTATTATAATAAAATATTAATATTAAAGTCTTATCCGATTAATACCTAGTTTCGAATAATATTAGCTTAGTATAGTAATTTGGAGGATAATTAGATGATTTTCTTTTAAATATTCACAAGTTATTTATTAACTATACTGGTTAAAATAATTTTATTAAAACCTAATCTAATATACTAATAGTTTTAGTTATAGTAGTTATAACTAAATATTTCTATACTTATCTCATAGTTGTTTTCTTATAAATAGCTATATAGACTTTAAGGAAATTTTAGTTCTATTATAAGAATTATAAAAAAGTAATAGATTATAGAATACCTAGTTCTTATATCTCAAAATAGGTATTCTGTTTTATTCTATTTTTAAGAAATTTAGGAAAGTTCTTAATTTTATAACTTCAATGGTTATTCTTAGCTATATATATTAAACCCTAGTTTTAATAACATTCTCTCTATATAGACTATTACTATAGGGTTTCCTATTATTAGAGGAGTTAAATATTAGAACTAGGAATATAAATATCTATAATAATGAGTAATTTCATTACTATTTTAACTAGTTATAAGCTAGTATTAGTATAAATACTCTTATTAGGTTAAATCTATAGTTAAATCTGTTTATAGGGTAAAGAGCTTAGATACTATTCTAGGTATGGAGTAAAAGTAACTAAGTAAACCTAGTAACATTTAATTTATCTCCAAACTATTAGTAATTAATTAATATGAAGGAAATCCCTTTTAATTAATCTTATTAGGTATTCACTAAATTACTTAAAAATAGTATACTTAACTACTAGTAATTTTAATATTATAGTAAAACTATTTAATAGTTCTAATTCTAACTATTAGTATATTACGCTATAATTCTGTATTATTAGTGAAGTATAAAGATATACTTTATAGCTTATATAGAGAGCCGGGATAGCTAGGATCGGATTACTATATAGATATGGATTACGTAATATAGTAGCCTGAAACTACTATAGGGTAAAAGTTTCTTATAGCTAGTACTAGTTAGCCTACTAAGTTAAAGTCTTATAATTTATAGAGACTTACTTTTTACTATTAATTTTACCTTTACTATAAAACCTTTATAATTCTTTAACTTCTACTTCCTAGAGAAGCAAAGCTAGGATTTTAGTAATAGCTCTATGATAATAAATAGCTAGCGAACGTGTAGTAGTAGTAATACTAGAAATAATAATACCTGAAATTACAGCCGCTAAACCTACTACTATAGGTAATTATATAATAACTATATCGCCTGAATATACGGCAACTATATCGCTTGAATATATAGTAACTATAGTACTTATACGCCTCCTCGAGTAATAGTCCTTCTTTATAGAGATAATATCGGCTTAGGTTTCTAGTAGCGAACCTATAGTAACCCCTATACTATTAATTCCCGAAATAACTATTAATTATAAAGATTACTCGAAGCCTCCTAGTTACCTATATAGCATCCTTCATAAAAGTACTACTTTATATAAAATCGAGGATTAGCTGATAGTAATTTAAAATAGCTATTCTCTATACTTAGGGGCCTCTATAGTATACTAGATCTAGTAAGATATAACTAAGCTAATATAGAGCCTATAGACCTAGTAGCATAACTATTACTATATATTACTACTAGACTTTATATAAGCTAACTTTATAGTATCTATTTACTATTTATTAACTAACCTAATACTATAAAAGTTACGCCTCTATAGTATACTTTATACGCTTTAGTATAAAAGCTAGTCCCTACTAAAGTTTTACGCCGAATAGTTAGCTATTTATAAAGTCCTAAGTATTTTTAAATTAGAAGTTTCGAGGTTTTATACTTTCGCTTTCTTCTATTACTTTAAAGCTAAACTATGATAATGTTTATAATATTAGAAGTTTAATAATTAGGTATTTAAAGTAATAGTTTTAGTAGCTAAGTATTTATAGAAGATATTATAGTTTTACGAGAAAGGCTTTAGTAGTATTAGAAATACTACTACTAAGAGTTTAGTACTTAAATACTATAGGGAAACTAATACTCTAAAAAGCCCCTTAGTAAAAAGGTTACGCTTTAAGGGGCACTTTACAAACTATCCCTTATATGAAATATATAGCAAATTAAGCTATACTATAGCTACTTATTACTATAACGAGTTCTATATATTCTACTAGAAACTAAAGTACCCTATAAAAGTTTACTATAAATACCTCGCTAAGGGTTTACTAAAAAAACCTGAGAACTAGGTTAAACCTAAAACTAGAAAACCATAGTATAGTAAAGATACCCTAGAAAGTGGATAACTAGCTTATTACGCTATAAAGGTTTACTATAAGTACCTCGCCGAAGGCTCGCCATAAGGTCCCCAGAACTATATTAAGCCTAAGGCGGGCAAATAGTATACTAGTAAATATACGCCGATACCTCAATAACCTAATTAGCCGCAAGAAGCCTTATATACCTAACTAGTAATAAGATATTTTATAGGAAGCTTTATTATATATAGAAAAAGGTTAGATATTCTGGGTTTTACCTTAAAGACTTCTAGTTAATATACTAAAGCCTCGCTAACAAGCAAGAGACCTTATAGGTTAATATACCTACGGGAAACATTATTAGCTTAATACAGTAACAAAAGCCTTATATATTCATATACGCATAAGAAGAAGCTTATACGTTAATATATATATAGGAAGAACCTCGCGTGTTAATATACGTAAAGAAAGACACTTATATATTAATATACATATAAGATAACCCTTATACGCTAATATATATATAGGAAGAACCTTTTATTCTCGTAATTACTAAATAGTCGGCCAATAGCAAGCAAAGCTATTCTTGAAAATAAAAAGCAGCTATATAGCATTTATAAGCTTTAAAGCCTAAAGTTTATAGAAAGGGGGATAGTTATAAAAATATACTTTATAGTTTATATAGAAAGCTAGGATAGCTAGGATTAGATTACTATATAGATATAAATTACGTAATATATTAACCTAAACCTACAATAAGATAAAAGCCTCTTATAACTACTACTAGTTAGCATACTAAGTTAAAATCTTATAACCTATAGAAACCTACCTTTTACTATTAATCTTTCCTTTACCACAAAACCCTTATATTACAATATCTAGAAATATATCAATCTAGATATCAAGCCTAATCTAGACATCTTAAAACTAATTAATCTACTCAAATTCAATAAATAGTTTAACTAAGGAAGTATAACTTAATAGAAAATTATAAATACTAAAGTTTTTATTCTTAAAACTAACAGGATTTTCAATTACTATATAGTAAATCTTAAGCTTTATATAGTTCGAGAATATAACTATAAAGAAATAAACAAATATTATAATATAATTCAGATAGAAGTTAATATTACTATTAATAATAAACTCCTAATATTTACTCAAATAGAACTCTTTGATAATAATTATACTTCTCTTTAGGTTTTTCCAAGAATTCTTTAATTTTAATATAGTTAAATAATTTAATTATATAATAATACATTCAATTTAAAATCGAGAAAGTTTTCAAGAAAAGTAGTTTAAACATTTTACTTTAGTATAGTATAATAAGTAGTATAATTAGTTACTTCTACTCTATACTTAAAATAGTATCTAAGCTCTTTACCTTATATATAAATTTAACTATAAATCTTTCCTAATAATAGTATTTTTACTAATACTAGCTTATAACTAGTTAAAACGGTAATGAAATGACTTATTGTTATAGATAATTATACCCTTAGTTCTAATATTAGATTCTATAGTAGTAGAAGACTTTATAGTAATAATTAGGGAAAACCTTATTCAGGCTAAGGTTTAGTATATATACTTAAATGTAATTATTAAAGTTATAAACTTAAAAAGTCTTATGAATTTCTTGAAGATAGAATAAAATAGAATACTAAAAGCTAGGTATTGTATAATCTCTTACTTTTCTATATATAAACTATCTTTAGTAAAGTCTGATAACTAGAATAATAATATATTATATTTTTACTATAGAACTAAAACTTTCTCAAGATCTATATAACTACTTTTAAAGTAATAACTATAGAATAGACATAAGAATATCTAACTATAACTATTATAACTAAACCTATTACTTTACTAAACTAAATCTTGATAAAATTATCCTAAATACTATAATTGATAGGTAATTTATAGATATTTAAATGAAAATTATCTAGTTAACCTATAACTTACTATACTAAGCTAATGATATTAGAAACTAGGTATAAATTAAGTAATATTTTAATACTAATATACTATCATAATACTAATTATTAGATATTTTAGAATATTATAGTTATATAATTATAGAAGTTTTAAAAACTATCTAGCTATACTAGGAGTATTTATATCTATATAATATTATTTATAAGTTAGTTATACTTAAGTAATATATCAAGATTATTTACTAAGAAGAATAAGCTAAATACTATTATATTTATATAGGAATTATAAGTTAGCTTATATTAGTAATAAAGAACCTTTATATTAATAATACAAATTCTGATTTTAAAGATAGGTAAAGTTTAGTCTAGGGGATATTAGAGTTATAAGTATTAAAATTATAATAAATATTCGAATAGAATACCTATAATTAGTAGTAATTAAATATCTCGAGATACTTGAATTATATATTAATAGCTATAAAGGCATAAAAGTATAAAAGTATAAAGTTATCGTAAAAGAACTTATTAGTTATTTTATATTTATAAAAAGGTTAATATAGGGTAGGTATACTAGTTACTATAGTTATGAGGGGTTTAGCTCTAGATTAACTAGGGACTAGCTATAGTAGTTAGTAGGGGGGTAGGAGGGCTAAGATTATACTTTAAGGGGTAATATATCTACTAATAGTTGTAGTAGAGAGTAAACCATTAGTTCCTCCTAATAAGTAGTATACTATTTATTTCTAAATTATTATATACTAGATCCCTGAAATCTAGGAAACCTTTATGGTTAAAATATAGTTTTAAGTATTTAGTTAATATATTTTACCTAGTTAAGTTATAACTTAGCATTAGAATATTATTAAGTGAAAAGCTCTAAATCTTAAAATTAAAAATCTAGTTAAATATAGAGAACTCTTCTTAGTTCTATCTTATACTAATAAAAGTTTAATAAGAAGCTATAGTAAAGTACTATTTATATTAACTAATCTTTATAGGAAAACTAGATATGTTTTATATTAAGCTAAAGTATTTATATAGTTTTAGAAGCTATTTATACTTTCTAGAGGATTATAAGTATATTGAGTATACTATTATAAATTTATATATCAGAGCCTTTACTATTTAGATAATAGTTATTATTTAGAATAGTATTATAAATAAAATAGATAACTCTGAATTATATATTCTATACTAGAAGTTAGCTAAAAAGGGATTACTAAATTCTAAGAAATATACTCATCAAACTAAAGAAGTATTTCTAGATATTTTAAAAGTTAAAATAATTTTTTTAAGTAATAAGTCCAGTAGTAGCTATTATCTTTCTAATTTAATATATATAAATATTAATCTTATTTTTCTGAAAAGGTTAATTATAATCCCCTTAGGAATTTTCTTTATTATTCGAAAACTTTATTTATTTTTAACGAATAAAATCTAAATAACTATAAAGTGATGTATATTCCTAATTTAATAGACTTTCTTGAAAACCATTTTTTAAGTTAAATAAAGGAATATATATAATATAATATAAATTAGCTTATTTCTTTATAGCTAGAAATAGTCAGAAGACTAATAAGAATATTTTTAATAGTTTAAAGAAGAAGAATATACTAGATTTAACTAGGAATAATATTACTTGTATTAAGAACTTCTATGCTAATACTATTTTAGAAGTTTTATTTCTTACTAAAACTAAAATCTAATATATAAGTCTAGATTATATCCTGAGATTTAGTCTAATAAACTATTCAATTATTATACAACAACTCTTCAGAAAGTATAATCTTATAGTCTTTAAATATAAACTTATTTTAAACTAATACACAATCTATTTAAGTATTCTTAGTATTGATCTAGAATTCCTAAGTTTTTTAAGTTTGAAATTATATTTCAAAGTAGTTTTTCTAGAACTAAAATTTAATAATATTTATATGTAGTATTTTTGAATAGGATACTTTAGATAGAATACTTTTAAATATTTCGTTTTTGATATTTAAGAAGTAAAGATTATAAGACTAAAATAACATAATTATTTCTGCTATATAATAACTGATTCTTCATAAGCTATCTCTAGATAAACTTAAGAATTATATTTAGTTTATTCACTTTATTATATTACTTAGGATTTACTTGAATTTCCTAAAATATATATAGGTAATTCCTAAATATTTTCTTTCGAGATTATCTTTCTATTTATACTACTTAATAAAGTTTATAATTTCGTTCTTTTGAAATTAATAATATTTAAAAGATAAGTAAAGAAATAGAGAAAGTCTTTAATTTATAATATTTAATACAATATTAAGAAGATAGTAATAGTAATTAATAGAAAAACTAGTTGTTAGAAATAAGTAATAGAATAAAGAATTAATTTAAGTTGTTCCTTTTTTATACTAAAAAGCTAGTTGGAATAGGTAAGTATACTAGAAAAGAACTAATTATTTAAAGAATAAAAATAATATAGAAAATTATAAAGTTATTACTTAAACTATAAGTAGAATCTATTTAAATAATAGTTATATTATATAACATATCTCTAAAGGAAGGGCTAGTAGCTCGCTTACTAGTATAATTATTAGTAGATATACTATTCCCTAAAGTATACCTTTAGCTTTATTATTCCCCCTACTAATTATTATAACTAGCCTCTAATTAATCCGGGGCTAAACTTCCCGTAACTATAATAGCTAGTATACTTACTCTATATTAACTTTCTCGTAGATAACACATAACTAATAACTCTTTCTACGATAACTTTATACCCTTATACTCTTATACTTTTATAGCTATTAATATATAATTTAAATATCTCGAGATATTTAATTGCTACTAATTATAAATACTCTATTCGAATATTTATTATAAACTTGATATCTATAACTTTAATATTCCCTAAACTAAGTTTTATTTACTCCTAAGATCAAACGTTATATCACTAATATAAAAGTTCTCTACTATTAATATAAACTAGTTTACAATTTCGTTATAAATATAATAAGACTCGGTTTACTTTTATTACGAAATGATTTTGATATATTAATCAAATATAGCTAATATATAAATAGCATTTATATAGATATAGAGACTTCTAGTATAGCTAGATAATTTTACACCTTTCTATAATTATAGTATTATAATACTCTAAAATATCTAGTAATTAGTATTATAGTAAAGTATTAATATTGAAGTATTATCTAATTAATACCTAGTCTCTAATATTATTTATTTAGTATAATAGCTTATAGGATAACTAGATAACTTTCTTTTAAGTATATATAAGTTACTTATTAATTATAGAATTTAGAGTAACTTTATTAAAACCTAGTTTAATATACTAATAGTTTTAAGTATAATAGTTATAGTTCAATATTTCTATAGCTATCTTATAACTACCTTTCTAAGTAGTTATATAGATTTTGAGGAGATTTTAGTTCTGTTATAAAAGTTTTAGCAAAGTAATAGATTATAAAATACCTAGCTTTTATATCTTAAAATAAATACTTTATTTTATTCTATTTTGAAGAGGTTAAGAAAGCTTTTAACCTTATAATTCTAGTAGTTACTTTTAATTATATATATTAAGCTTTAGCTTTAATAAAGCCTTTCCTATATATATTATTACTACAAGGTCTCTTATTACCATAAGGTTAAATATTAGAACTAGGGGTATAATTATCTACGATAATAGGTAATTTTATTACTATTTTAACTAGTTATAAGCTAGTATTAGTATAAATACTATTATTAGGTAAAGCTTATACTTAAATCTATATATATGGTAAAGAATGTAGGTATTATTCTAGGTATAGAGTAAAGGTAACTAAATATTATATGTCTAAATACTTATAATAACTAGTAATTACTATATAAGATTAAAAAGACTTAGTATAAATGGTATTTTTATTAGTAAGTACTAGAGTATATTTTAAGTTTTTATTAAGACTTATAATTTTACTAGGAATAGATTTATACTTATAGTTATCAAGTATACTTTGTTAAAAATAATATAAACTAAATATCTTAAAAGAGTTATTTAAAGTTAAATTAAGAAGATCTATAAGATACCTAATAGGTTATATTCTAAATATCTATAACTTTAATAAAATCTAGATTTCTATTTTTTAAAAAGTTATTATTACGTAGATTTTAAATTTAGTAAGATAAGACTTTATTTAAAATAAGATTTATATAAAGTACTTATAGAAAAGTAATAAAACTACTAGTTAAGTTTATTACTAAAAAAGAGAAAAGCTTTACTTTTAAAATATTTAAGGGAGGGGCTAATAGCTTGCTTTCTATTACGACTATTAGTAGATATATTACTTCTTAAAGTATAACTTTAGCTTTCCTACCCCCCCTACTAACTACTATAGCTAGCCTCTAGTTAATCCAGGGCCGAACCCCTCGCAGCTATAATAGCTAGTATACTTGCCTTATATTAACCTTTTCGATAATTAATAACTAATAACTCCTTCCGTAATAACCTTATACCTTTATACCCTTATACTTTTATACCTTTATAGCTATTAATATATAATTTAAATATCTCGAGATATTTAATTACTACTAACTATAAGTTTTCTATTTAAAATTTATCATAACTTTAATATCCGTAATTTTAAGATCCCCGTTATAGACTAAGCTTTATTTACCCCCGAGATAAGACTTTATATTACTAATATAAAAGTTCTCTACTACTAATATAAACTAACTTATAATCTCTATATAAGTATAATAGGACTTAGCTTACTCTTATTAGTAAATAATCCTAATATATTAATCAATTATAACTAATAACTAACTTATAAATAAGACTTATATAGATATAAATACTCCTAGTATAACTAGATAACTTTTAAAACTTCTATAATTATATTATTATAATATTCTAAAATATCTAGTAATTAGTATTATAGTAGTATAATAATATTAGGATATTACTTAATTAATATAAAGTCCTTAATATTATTAGCTTAGTATAGTAAATTATAAGTTAGCTAGATAATCTTCTTTTAAATATCTATAAGCTATTTATTAATTATAATACTCAGGATAATTTTATTAAAGCTTATTTTAATAAAATAATAGTTCTAGTTATAATAGTTGTAGCTAGATATCTCTATACCTATTCTATATTTCCTTTTTTATAAAAAGCTATATAGATTTCGAGGAAATTTTAGTTTTATTATAAAAAACACGGAAAGATAATAAATTACGGAATATCTAGCTTTTACAAGTACTCTATTTTATTCTTTTTTCAAGAGGTTTATAAAAGTTCTTAACCTTACGACTTTAATAGTTATTTTTAGCTATATATATTAAGCCTTAGTCTTAATAAAGCTTTTCCCGACTATTATTACGAGGTCTTCTATTACTATAGGGTTAAATATTAGAGCTAGGGGTATAATTATCCACGATAATAGGTAGTTTTATTATTATTTTAACTAATTACGCGCTAGTATTAGTATAAATACTATTATCGAATAGAATTTATAGTTAAATCTATATATAGGGTAAAGAGCTTAGATACTATTCTAAATACAGAGCAAAAGTAACTAAATAAAATACTTAAACTCTTTTAAAATAGTAAAAATACTTAATAGAGAATTTTCTCTTCTACTAGTTATCTTATTAGTACTAGAAATAGCTTAAAGTATAAAGCTAAACTTAGAGTTAGTCTTAACAGTCAATAAAAGAAATTTAATTATATTTCAACTAATATAGAAACTATTTGAACTAGTTTAGATTTCTATTTAATATTGATTAGATAGAATAACTTTAAGTAAAAATCAGAATTTAGGAAATATATTAGTAACTAGAGAACTAGATATTCTATATGGAATAAAGGATTTAACTAGTTAAAAGGGGATACTTATTTTAATTAAATATAGATATAATTACTTTAAGATTTCTATTTAGCTAATTAAGGGAAAATTAAAACATAGTTCTAGATTTTAACTGATTAGAATAAGATTCTTAATTATTGAAAGACCTAGCTGATAATATAAGAATAAATAATACAAATAGTTTAAGTCAGAAATTAATATGAATAATTATATAGTATACTTAAAAATATAATAGTAGTATTTTATATTTTATAGAATATAAATAAAATAGTTTTATTAGTACTTATTTACCTAATTTTTAATCAAAGTTAGATAAGGAAAATCTCAACTTTTTAATCGTTGTTTTTATTTTTTCAAATATAGTATTAAAGAAGAAAGAGCTTTTTATTAAGATTCAAATCTATTTTAATTAATTAATTTGTATTACTACAGACTTAGAAGAATATTACTAATTTATCAAAATTATTATGAAAGTCTTTTATTAAAATAATAAAAGCTAAAACTATAAGGTTAAAAGATCAAAGTACCTAGTAAAGAATAAATCGCTAAGATATAGAAACTAAACTTTTGTTCTTCCATAAGTCTTTACTTATAAGATAGATACAAATAGTTTTTTAGAATAATATAAAACAAATGTTTATATATGGGGGTAAACAACTAATTAATTTACTATAAATTACATATATAGTAATACTTATAGCCTAAACGTTTTAAATAATCATAATAATTATAATTTAATTTAACTCTAAAGTCCTGTAATTTAACATTATGGATATATTTCTAAATACTATAAAAAGCCTTAATAGACTTCTAATAATAATTAAACTACTTAATCGATTTAAAATTATAATATATTATATACAACTTGAATAAGACTTTTACAAAATTCAAAATAAACCTTTTTAGTATAAAGTCTTTTATACGATATTCAATTTATTAAGTTTCTAGTTATAGTTAGAAAAGTTTTTATTTATTTGAAAATAAGAGTTTAAGTATTTATATTTATTTTATATAGATAGTATTCTTTTTTTATATTATAACATAACTAAAAAGGATATTCTAGAAATTATTAAAAGTATACAATATACTTATAAGTTTATAGGATAAGGTAATATTAAGTATTTAGTAGGAGTCTAAGTAATTAGAAATTATTAGTATTATGAGATTTATTTTATTTATAATATATACATTACTAAGATTACTAAATACTTTGATTTTAAATATAACTTAATTCTAATAATATTACTTTTAATAGTACTTATTATTATAAATAATAATTAAATTATGTTCTAAAAGATTTATATATATTAGATAAGAATCTATTTAACTCTTTATATTCTTACTATAGTATAACTAGATATTTTATTTATATATTCTTGATTTTAAGATATTTTTATAAGAGTATAGCTAAAGGCCTCGACTAGGAAAAGTTTAGATATATAGGTAGGGTTTATATTACTATATAGACTATTATTTAAAAGATCTAAGTTATAATCTTTCTACTAAAAACTCTTCTAGTATTTAGCCGGCTAGTTATTAGGTATATTATATAATCTATTTATTATATTTTTATAATTATCCCCCCTTCTAAGAGCTTTAGTCCCCAAAGCTATAGATATATACTCCTAATATCTATTATAAAGCTTATATTATATTACTAATTATTTATTATATATAGTCTATAATTATATATTCCTAATATCCCCCGTAAAGCCTATACCTTATTACTAATTATTTATTATATATAATACCTCCTTTAATACTAGTAATTATATTATTATAATACTATTATCTATTTTATTAACTTTTTATAATCTAAATAATAGAACTTATTTTTATTAATAGTAGTATTAGGTTNACTTATTTTTCCTAATAGTAATATTAGGTTTTTATCTACTCTTTCTATTATTTGTAAATATATTTACTATTATCCTAGTCATATATTAATACTTTTAATCTTATAGTATTTATTTATTAGGAATAGTGTTTCGAGATTTACTATAGTTCCTTATAAGATTCTACTATATACTTAATAAGTATTATCTATTCTCTTCTATATATACTTTATTACTATCTTATTTTCATTCATATAATACTTATCCCTAGATACTTCTTTATATTTACTATTAAGCTTACTATTATTTCTCTTCTCTATATACTTTTTCTTTTTATTATTCTTTTCTTTATTTTATTATTATTACACTATATATTCTACGAAAATATTATAGATCATATCTATTACTACTATACTTCATACTTTTATTTATAACGGGGATAATATTACTAATAAAAGCTTTTTTTAGCTTTAGCCTAGTAACTATTTACTTTACTTTAGCTATCTTTCTTGACTTTACCTTAATACTAAGAAATTACTCTATATTATTAGTAATTACTTAATAAAGTATATTTTTTACAAAAAGAATAAATAAAAGTATTATAGAGTAAGTTATCCTTTCGCTATCTTTTTACTATTTATTATTAATATTTTATACTTTAAGTTCTATTTAAGCTATATAGTATTACTTCGGTAACCTAGAACTAAGCTATAATCTATCGCTATATATTTAAGTAAAGAAAAATAACTTTTAAATATAAGGGTAAGCTCCTCTATATATTTACTAAGCTATTAGTAAAGTAGTATAAAGCTAGTAAAATTATTTAGAACCCCCTTAAAAAAGTAATAAAGAAGAAGCTAGTTATAGACTAATTTCTCTTATAAGAAATATTTTCTATCTATTAATACCTATATCTTATATATATTTTTACTATAAATTACTAAGAACTTATTATATTATTATTACTAATTAATTAAATAGATTAATACTTTAAAAGATAAAGTTAAAGTATTTCGCTATCTATCTACTATATAACTTGCCTATCTTTAGAATAATAGTCCTACTTATACTCTAGAAGAAGTACTACTTTATTTTCTTAATAATCCTTATTATATACTAGTCCCTAAAAGTATTAAAATTCATTATATTATAATACTTCCTTATTTTAATAATAACTTTTACTACTATATTACTAAATATTTAGAATATAATATATTTTTATACTTTATTACTATTACTAGTAGTTACTTTATTCTTTATAATTCTTATATTACTATACTTTACTAAACTTATACCTTATATTTACTATACCTTTCTCAAAATAGTAGTAAAAGTAATAATAATAATAAAATAAAGGATTAATCTTAAGTTATCTTATTCTTATACTAAAAAACTAGTTAGGGTAAATAAGTATACTAGAAAAGAATTAACTACTTAAAGTATAAAAATATAAGAAATTATAGGATTATTGTTTAAATTATAAATAGAGTTAATTTAAATAGTAGTTATATTATATAATATATTTCTAAATATTTAAAATAATTAGAAATTATTATATAAAGTTAAAAAAGTCTAGTATAAATAGTATTTTAATTAATAAGTATTAGAGTATATTTTAAGTTTTTATTAAAATTTATAACTTTATTAGGGATAGATTTATATTTATAATTATTAAGTATACTTATTTAAGAAATACTATAAATAAGATATTTTGAAAAAGTTATCTAAAATTAAACTAAAGGGATATATTAGATATTTAGTAAGCTATATCTTAAAAACATATAATTTATATAATATCTAGAGTTTTATTTTTTAAAGGATTATTATTATTTAAAATATTAAATTTAATGAGATAAGATTTTATTTAAAATCAGATTTATATAAAATACTTATAAAAGAAGTTATAAAACTACTAATTAAATTAACTACTAAAAAAAAAGAAAACTTTATTCTTAAGATATTTAGAGATTTTAGAATAATAAGAATATTTAATAAAAGGATTTTTTTCTATTAGTTATTTTATTAATATTAGAAATAGCTTAAAATATTAAGTTAAGTTTAGAATTAGTTTCTAAGACTAGTAAGAGAAATTTAATAATACCTAAACTAATACTTAAACTAATGAAACTAGTCTAGGTTTCTAATTAAGAATAACTAAATATAATAATTTTAAGTAAAAATTAGAATTTAGGAAATATATTAATAACTAGAGAACTAGATAATATATTTAAAGTAAAAGATCTAACTAGTTAAGAAAGGATATTTATTTTAATTAAAGTTAGAGGTAATTATCTTAGGATTTTTATTTAGCTAACTCAGGGTAGATTAAAATATAGTTCTAGATTTTAATTATTTAAGTTAAGATTTTTACTTATGTAGAAACTAGGCTAATAATATAAGAATAAATAATAATAGTAATTAGAGCTAGAGATTACTATTAGTAATTATATAGTATTTTTAAAAGAATATAATAGTAATATTTTATATTTTATAAAGTATAAATAGGATAGTTTTACTAGTACTTATTTATTTAATTAGTAGTAAGGGCTAGATAAAACTAGTTTTAATTTTTTAATAGTTTTCTTTAATATTTAAAATATAATATTAAAGAAGAAGGAATTTTCTACTAATATTTAAATATATGTTAATTAACTAGTAGTACTACTAAAGATTTAGAAGGATATTATTAATTTACTAGAACTATTATAAATATTTTTTATTAAAGTAGTAAGGGTTGAAATTATAAAGTTAAAGGAGAAAAGTACCTAGTAAGAAATAGATTACTAGGATACTAGAAATAAGCTTTTTCTTCTTAAATAGGTTTTTACTTATAAAATAGATATAGATAGTTTTCTAGAATAGTATAAAGTAAGGATTTATATATATAGGGATATATAGCTAGTTAATCTATTATAAACAAAATAAAAGTTTATATATATAGAGATATATAGCTAGTTAATTTATTATAGACTATATATATAGTAATTCTAGCTACTTAAATATTTTAAATAGCTATAGTAATTATAGTATAATTTAACCTTAAGGTTTACTAGTTTAATATTATTAATATATTTCTTAATATTATAAGAGATCTTAATAGACTTCTAATAACTATTAAGTTACTAGATAGATTTAAAGTTATAAAGTATTATACTAAACTTAAATATACTTTTTATAGATTTCGGGATATATCTATTCTTTAGTATAAAACCTTTTATATTATTTTTAAATTATTAGGTTTTTAACTATACTTAGAAGAGTTTTATTTATTTCAAAATAAGAGTTTAACTATTTTTTTCTTATTCTATATTAATAATTCTTTTTTTATATATTATAAGTTAGCTAAAAAGGAAGTTTATGAAATTATTAAAAGTATTAAGAGTACTTATAAACTTAAAAAATAAAGTCTTATTAAATATTTCCTAGGGGTTTAAGTAGTTTAGGATTATAAATATTATAAGATTTATTTAGTTTATAGTATATATATTACTAAGATTACTAAGTATTTTAATATTAATTATAGCTTAATTCTAATAATACTACTTCTAGTAGTAATTTTTATAGTAAATCCTAGTAAAGTTATATTAAAAGAGATTTATAAGTATTAGATAAAAATTAGTTTAATTCTTTATATTTCTATTATAGTATAACTAGATATCTTATTTATATATTTTTTATTTTTAAAATACTTTATAAATCCTTGTTAAAT
>RYZW01000433.1:0-34430 GCA_004367215.1 Colletotrichum trifolii
ATATAAGAAAAGAATATTATTTATATAGAATAAAGTATAAATACTCAAACTCTTATTTCTAAATACACAAAACCTTTCTAAATATAGCTAAAAGCTTAATAACTTAAGAATAATATAAAAAGCTTTATACTAAAGAAAAAGTATATTTCAGAGTCTATATAAAATATATTTAGTTTCTACGTAATACTTTATAACCTTAAAACTATTTAGTAGTTTAACTATTATTATAAATCTATTGAAGTTCTTTATAACATTAAGAAATATATTAATAATATCGAATTAGAAGACTTTAAAATTAAACTATACTATAACTACTAAAGCTACTTGAAAAGTTTAGGTAACTAGTATTACTATATATATAATTTATAATAGATTAATTAGTAATACATCTCTATATATATAAATCTCGTTTTATATTATTCTAAAAAGTTATTTATATCTATCTTATAAGTAAAAACCTATTTAAGAGGAAAAAGCTTAGACTTAGTATCCTAGTAACCTATTTCTTACTAAGTACTTTTCTCTTTTAATTTTATAATCTTAGTTTTTATTACTTTAATAAAGGATTGTTATAGTAGTTTTAGTAAGTTAGTAGTATTTTTCTAAGTCTTTAGTAGTATAACTAGTTAATTAAGATATATTCGAATTTTAGTAGAAAGAGCTTTCTTGTTTAATACTATATTTTAAACAATAAGGAAAATTATTAACAGGTTGAGACTATTCTGATTAAGCTTTTATTACTAATTAGCTAAATAAATACTAGTAAAACTATCCTATTTATATTGTAAGAAATATAAAATACTACTATTATATTTTTAAGAGTACTATATAGTTATTAATAGCAATCTCTAGCTTAATTTACTATTATTATTTATTCTTATATTACTAGCTAGGCCTTTAAGTAGTTAAAGATCTCGACCTAGTTAGTTAAAATTTAGAGCTATATTTTAATTTCCTCTAAATTAACTAAAAAGAGGTTTTAAAGTAATTATTTCTATTTTTAGTTAGAATAAATATCTTTTCTTAGTTAACTAGATCCCTGGTTATAAGTATATTATCTAGTTCTCTAGTTATTAGTATATTTCTTAAACTCCGATGTTTACTTAGAATTATTATATCTAGTTATTATTAATTAGAAACCTAGACTAGTTCTATAAGTTTAGGTATTATTTTAGGTATAGTTAAACTTCTCTAATTAGTTTTCAAGACTAATTCTAGGTTTAGTTTAATATTTTAAGTTATTTCTAGTACTAATAAGATTATTAGTAGAAAAGAGGTTTTTTTATTCAGTATTTGTACTACACTAAAATCTCTAAATATTTTAAGAATAAGGTCTTTTTCTTTTTTAGTAATTAATTTAACTAGTAGTTTTATAATTTCTTTTATAGGTATTCTATATAAATCTTATTTTAAATAAAATCCTATCTTATTAAATTTAATATTTTAGGTAATAATAACCTTTTAAAAAATAAACATCTAGACTTTATAAACATTATAAGTATTTAAAGAATAGCTGATTAAGTATCTAATATATCTCTTTCGTTTAACTTTAAATAGCTTTTTTAAAATATTTTATTTATAGTACTTCTTAAGTAGGTATACTTAATATCTATAAATGTAAGTCTATCCCTAGTAAAACCTTAAGTCTTAATGAAGGTTTAGAATATACTCTAGTACTTACTAACGAAAACATTATTTATACTAAACCTCTTTAATTTTATATAATAATCTCTAGTTATTTTAAATATTTAGAGATATATTATATAATATAGCTATTACTTAACTTAACTCTATTTAAAATTCAAGTAATAGTTTTATAATTTCTCGTATTTTGATTTCTCGGGTAATTAGCTCTCTTCTAGCATACTTATTTATTCTAATTAACTTTTAAGTATAAGAGGAGAATAGCTTAAAATTAATTTTTTATTCTTTTACTTATCTCTAGTAACTAGTTTCTCTATTAATTACTATTATTACTTTCTTAATATCTTATTAAATCTTATAAATTGAAAAGCCTCTCTATTTCTTTACTTATCTTTTAAATATTCTTAATAGTTAAAAGACTGAGTTATAGGTTTTACTTAGTATTATAAATATAAAAAGTAGAGTTGAAAATTCGTTTTTAATAATAGGTATTTAGGAGTTACTTATATATATTTTGGAGAAATTAAATAAAGTTTAAATAATATAACAAAATAGGTAAACTAAGTATAATTCTAAAGTTTATCTAGAGATTACTTATTCAGAATAAGTTATTATATAGTCAAAATAGTCTAGTTATTTTAGTCTTATAATCTTTACTTTTTAAATATTAAAAACTAAATACTTAAGAATAATTTATCTAAACTATTATACTAAAAATATTATTTATAAATATCATTAGACTTTAGTTCTAGGAAAGCTATTCTTAAGTATAGTTAAGAAAGTAGAATATTTAGAAATTCCGTGATAATACTAGAAATACTTAAATAGATTATAAAATAATTCGAAATAGGTTTATATTCAAGGAAAACAAGATTATACCTTCTAGAAAACTATTCTATAACAATAGAATACTTTATTAAATTAAATCTAAAGATATAATCTAGTTTTATATATTAGATTTTAGTTTTATTAAAAAATAAAACTTCTAAAATAATATTAGTATAGAAGTTCTTAATATAAATAATATTATTCAATATTAAATCTAGTATATTTTTCCTTTTTAGACTATTAAAGATCTTCTTGAATAGTCTTTTTACTTTACCTAATTATAGAGAAGTTAGTTAAATTGTATTAAACTAAATCTATTCTTTTACTAAGCTTGAAAGATCCTTTCCTAAAGAAATCTATTAAATCAGTAATATAGATTATTTTATAACTATTAAATATTATATTCTTTAAAAGTATATAAAATCCTTGAACAGTTAAGAAAACCTTTAGGGAAATTATAGTTTACTTTTGAAAGAAAGTAGAATTAATACTTATATATATTAAGTTAGAAAGATAGTAGCTACTACTAGACTTACTATTAAAAAAATAACTTAGTTTTTAAAATATCTAAAGATACTTCTTTAGTTTTATTAGTATACTTTTTAGAGTTTAGCTATCTTTTTCTAGTTAACTTTTAATATAAAACGTGAAATTTAGAGTTATTTATTTTATCTATAATACTATGTTAAGTAGTAACTATTATGTAAATATTAAAAAATCTAGTATATAACCTAGTAATAGTATATTTAATATATTTATAACCCTTAGGAAAGTAAGAATAGTTTCTGAAATTAGATAGGCATGAAAATATATTATTAAAAAGTATATTTTATTTAGACTAGAAGAGAATATTTGAGTATATATAAATAGGATAATTATACTTTATATAAACCTCCTAAGTTCATAGTAGCTAGTAGAGTCGTATAGTAGCCTCAGTACTATACTTATTCTTATAACCTTTTAGTACTAAAGAGAAAGTACTTAGTAAATATAATAACCTTTTTAGAGTATTACCAAACTTTTATAATATATAAGATTTAAAGTATTTAATACGTCTTATACTTAAAAAACTTATACAATATCTTAAAAACCTCTATTCCCTGTTAGAAACTTTCTGCCTTTTAAAACCCCTTTACCCCTTTATTAATATATCTAAACTAAGCTTTGAATTAAACCCTAAATTAAACTTTGTTATAATAATAATTTGAGTAACCCTAAGTAGTAACTATATAATCCTAGAAAAACTTCAATTATATATTAATATAGATCTCTTTAGAAAGCTTTTCAGAATTAACTATAGTAACTCCATAGAAATAAATACTAGAAAGTACTGTTTATATAGTATTTTATATCTACTAATATAATTTCCTAAACATCTATAGCTATAAGCTCTTCAACTGTTTTAAAATAGATCTTCATAAGTAATATATAGAAATAAACAAACTTATTAATAAATATATAATCTACTACTTTTAAGAATACCTCATTAACTATAGAGTTAAGATAGATATAAAATAAGATCTATACTATATTTTACTAACTGATTCAATATTAAACTTTAAAATATTAGCTTGCCGTAGAATTTAATAATATAAGGAATATATCTCAAACTTTAAACCTAACCTTAAATGTTACCTTAAATAAGTTAATAATTTCTTCCACAAGAAAAAAGTTCGAGTTACCTCTCTATACTACTATATTCAAGGTTAAAGAAGTAATACTTATAGCTAATACCTAGCTAATATTTAAGAACCTTATATAAAATACCTAACTTCTACTATTACTTATATATGATATATAACCTCCATTACTGCTAATAGGACTACTAATTTCTAAGTTATATAATATAGAGCTCTTTTACTAGTAAGAGATATATTAAGATAATAAGAATATATAGTATTTATAGTAACCTCAATACTCCTTATACCCCTCCCCTACTAATATATTCGAAAACATATCTACTAAATCTATTATAAACGTTTCAAAATTATATAATAAAAGTATAAAATATAGTAAAAGCTTCTATAATATTCTTAAGACTAAAGTTTATATCTTTTATAACTATTATTTCAAGTTTAGTATCCTATATTATATATAAGTAGAAGTCTTTTCTATTATACTAAAGAATCAAACTTTTGATATTTACTTTAAATATTTTATATACTTTAGTTAACACTTATAGTTTAATTAGATTACTATATATCTTTAAGAATACTTTAAAAATAATAAGATCTACTATAATTACTCTTCTAACTAGTAAAATACTACTCTTAGGAGTATAATAGCCAGGAATGTTAATTAGAATAAAAATAAAGTATTCAAAATACTTATTGTAAAACTTATATATTTCTAGGAAATATTAAAAACTAATTAATATACTAATAACACTTTCTATAACTATATTATAAGTTTATATTATAGTATACTAGAATACTAATTAGTATCCTTTAGCTTTATAGTAACTTCTTAGAATTTCTATAACTAGTTATACTTTACTATAAACAATACTATAATACTCTAAAGGTTATAATACTTTTAAAGTAATAGAAATGACAGTAGTATAATACTTAAGGAATAATTTTAGACTAACTATATATATAATATACCTTATAATAATACTCGAAATTATAGCTATACCTATACCTACTCCTAACTACTATAGCGTAAATATTACTTCTCCCTAACGTCTATATATGCCTATAATAATACAGAATACTATATATGTAGTAAAATAAATTCTTAGTCTGTAAAGTATACTTTTAAAGAATAGTGTACTTCATATAATGAATATAAAGTAACTAATAATTTAATACAGTACTTTATAGTAGTAATCTAAACCTTTTTTTATTAAATATAAAAATATTAAAAGTTTCAATAATAATTTCTAAAGAAATAAGAAGCATAAAAAGCTTATTACTTAGTACTAGATGTAATATAACTTCGAAAACTATACCCCTATAACCCCTAAAATATCTCTTATATTATTTTATAATAAATAGCCTACTATTCTAAATAGGAGTAAAATTACTAGGATCCTCTAAAACTAACTAGTACTATATATCTTTATTCAGAAAGATACTTCTAATAGTAAAACCATTAAAAATATAACCATAGCTCCTATATATCCTTTTATACCTAAAAGCTACTACTTAACTATTATTTTTCAAAAAGTCTTATCTAACTTAAATACTACTAGCTTCTTAAATATTCAATATTCCTCGTTTATAGCTTTTTAGTAAATAGTTAATTCTTCTTTTATTTTTCTTTTTCTATAAAGTAAACTAGTTATAATCTACTTAAGTAATACTATTCTAATTATAATACTTAGTATAATTAATATTTCTATACTATTTAGTATTATTATATTTTATATAATACTATATAATGCTTCTTTCTTATTCTATTTCGCAGATATAGATTACTTTAGCATTATATTTAATCGTACATAAAACTAGTTTCACTAAAATAAAACATTTACATTTATTATTTAAAAATAACAATATCTATAAATACTCCTAAATAAGGAAAAAAGTATTTAGTTCTATATACTTTGTAGAATTAGAAATAGAGAAACTTTACTACTACTTCAGACTCCTAGCTATAATATATTTCTATAATACCTTTACTAAAGTAAAATACCTAGTCAAATATTATACCTTTAAAACTCTCGAGTAATACCACTACTAATACTAGATATATAATACTACTCCTTCTTATTTTTATTTTACTATTTAAAGTAATATTAAATTTAACTTTGAAATTGTTATTAATATTATCTACTTTAATAGCTACCTTATATTCTGTATTATAAATACTACTATAGTATTTAATATTACTTACTCTTTACTAAATATCTTAGTAAAAATAATATAGTAGGCTTTTAAGATATACCCGACTAACTATTACTCAAGCTTTCTTGATTTTATTACTACTAATATAAAGCTAATATTTCAATCTAAAAACTCTCAAATAGAAGTAAAAACTATAGGATGAATAATCTAAATAGTACTAATTAGAATATATAATAATATTAGTAAAGTTAAATATTACTATATTTTTCTCTACTGTATATATAAGATTTATCATGATAAAATCCTGATAGTAACTTAAGAAATATCCTTTTAGGCAATATATAAAGTAATTGATTATACTACTAGCCTAAATAGCTACATACCTACACTATGTATTTTTAATGTATACTTATACTTTATAGAAGACTTTATTCTTTATTAGATAGAATTACTTAAGCTTATACTATATAGAAAATAATAGAAACGGTTTACTATACTTAGACTAAATATACTATTCATATTACTTTAGTAATATATAATAGTTTTAACATTTTATATATTATAGCTTTCTTACTTTAGCTTTAGATATATATATATAGTAAGAGAAATATAGATAGTAAAACTTATTTCGCTTTATTACTACTTATAATAAGATATATATTCTTAAATTCCTTTATAGATTTTAATAGTTTCAAATAATAGCTATAAAGCTTTAACCTAAAAGTAGCTAATAGTTCTTATTAAATATAATACTAATAATACTAATAATACTAATACTTAATAGTATAATATATATTGCTTTAGTTATTTTCCAAATACTACTACTAGAGGTCTAATATTATATAGAAATATATATCCTTATAATAGTACCTTGAATTTATCTATTGTTATCCCTATAGAACTCTAAAATACTAAGAAGATATTATAAAATACTACTATTATATATAATAGTAGTTCCGCTACTATTAGTAATAATAATTTTTTATTTCTTTATATTATTAGTCATACCCGCTTGACGTAGTAGTTTAACGTCTAGCTAGTTTTTACTATTATAGTAAGAGTAGTAGGTTCGAATCCTATAGCGGGCAAGCGCGACCAGTAGGCATATATATATACATACCTTCCAGTTATATAAACTATATAGTAACTACTACTAGCTATTAGTATTTACCGCTACTAGCTATTAATAGCTAGCGACTATTAATAGTAGCTAGTAATAGGTACTACTAGCTAGCTAGTATTAGTATTATATAACTATGATCCTTAAAGAATAACTATAACTAATAAATATAGACCTATATATACCTTCTATTTATTAGCTATTATATTAACTAACTATATCTTATTACTTAAGGTTTTCTCTGTATAATAGTTCCTCAGAACTAGTAGTATCTAGTAGGTAAATAAGGCGAGAGCTAATAACTAGGTATAACTACTTTTAAAAGGTCCTAGAGAGGCAAATGACTTTAAATAGATTAGAGACCTTTAATATAACCACAAACATTATTAGTTATATCTCTGATATAGTACTATTAAAAGTTATATTTTTGAAACTTATAATAACTATTATTCTAATCTAAATATTAAAATATTAACCTGGTTTTATAGTATACTTAATAGCTAAAGAATAGTTAAAGATAGCTTTCTCTTTTATTTTCTTTAAAAATAGTATTATTATAATACTAGGTCTACTATTCAAAGAATCAATTAAAAAGGAAATTGAAAGTATCATTACTAATAGTATTATTAAAATTATCTAGTATAACCTAATCTTGTATAAAGGTTACAAATATTTCAAATTATATATTCTTAATAAGACTAAGAATAAAGATATAAATAGAATATATAAGAAATTACGCCTTATAATCTAGGGTTTTAGTAATAACAGTAAGTTTAAAATATTAATATAATTACTAATAATCCAATAAAGTAATTAAAAGTCAATTTCAGTTATAATTCTAGCTCATTTCTGGTATAAAAGTATTATAATATAGTTTTGAGATATTATTTAAAACTATACTTAAATTAGAATGAAGCTTACGAAGTATATTATAACTAACTTATTTTCTTATTCTAAAACGTAATACCTTCTGAGATATATAATAATTATCTTCAAACTATTATATAACCTTACTAAAACTAATACTTACTAGTAAGTAGCCTATTCTAGATATTCTAAAGAGTAGTTATAAATAGAGATATTGATATATAACTTATACTTTACTAATAAGAATTTCAGTTTTATAAATATATAAATAGATAATACTCTTAACTTCTCTAATACTTCTTCTTATATTATAAAGATAAAGAATTCTAAAAAGCTTTTTTTAGGGTAAAGCCTAAAACTACCCTTACAGAAACTACTTTTCTTATATTTAATAGAAACCTAAACCTTAATAGTAATACTTTCTACCTATACTAAAAATACTAAAAATAAAAACTAGTATTTCTTATATTATATACTATATCTAAGATACTTAAGAAAATATATATCAAATAATTTATATATAAAATATACTTTACTTCAGTATACTAATCTAAAGTATTATATAACGTCTTATATACTATATAAAAATGATAACCTTCTACTAATAATACTACTATATTTAATAAGTATTTTAAATAGTAAATTAAGTATCTTAACTATACCTTTAACTTTATACTATTTAATTTCTCTAAAGTATACTTTTATATTTATACTAATAGTATTTTTACTAATAATACTAATTTCTTATTTCAACTAGGATTTATAATAATCCTAAACTAAGAAATAAGAGTTAGTAATAACTAGTTTAACTTCTATAATAATTTTATATATGATTTTTCTACTAAAAATAAAAAGGTTACTAGGAATATATATACTTTAAGAAATTATATTATAATCATTAGTATAGATTTTATTTATATTATAGTCATATTACTCGAGAAAATCCTCAAGTACTAGAACTTCCCCTAAATAATAACTATTATATATACCAACTTATATTTACTTTACAAATACTTTATACAACTTCGTACTACTAAAGAGAAATATCTAATAATTAATATAATAATATTGAAGTAGTTATATAAATATTATAAGTTTTATAAAGTATAGTAGATTAGTAAAGATAATGATATTACTAATACTTTTATGAAAAGTATTCTAAACTATACATTTAAGATATTTATTAAT
This sequence comes from Colletotrichum trifolii, assembly GCA_004367215.1. Taxonomy (NCBI): domain Eukaryota; kingdom Fungi; phylum Ascomycota; class Sordariomycetes; order Glomerellales; family Glomerellaceae; genus Colletotrichum; species Colletotrichum trifolii. The sequence continues at coordinate 9,439 of RYZW01000433.1, forward strand.
TTTAACTATATAATTATTTAAATAGAAAGATAAGTCACTTAAGTAGAGTAGATAAAGGGGTACTTAGGTATTACTAAATAAAAGGTAGAAAGATTACGTTTAATAGTATTCACGCTTACTTATAATATTATGTTTTATAGTATTTTAAATCCGTATTTATAGTATTTTCAATACTAGCTTTTATATAAAAATAGATAAGTATAAAGTATATAGTAAAAAGAAAAAGTTACTAGTATTAGTAATACTATACTATGTAATATAAGCTACTACGTATAATATATATACCTCTTTATATATATAACATACATAGCTATATTTAGCTATATACTATTATACGTATATAGTATATATAGCTATGTACCTCTATATTTTACTAGTAGTACTTATTACTAGCTATAACTTAGTACAAAATAGTTAGTAAGTAACTACTATACTATAGACTTGTAACTCTATATAGCTATATATATAGCTATATAATATAAGAATAATAATAACAAATACTAAAAACTTTTTGTACCTATATAATAAGATTATATATAGTATACGATTATCCCCTACTAGATAAACTAAAATATAGATATTATACTTTACTAAGAGTAAATATTTACTACTTAATACTAGCTATAATTTAAATTTGTAGTATTAACTAGATAACTACGATATATTATATTTAACGTTTAATATAATACTATTATGTTAAGAATTATAAGAAAGAAATATAATATTTTAAATCTTTATTCTTATCTATATAATCATAGTGTCTAAAATATATTTCTTCTTCTAGTTTAATATAATATAGTCTAATTAAGAAAGGTTTTAAGTAATATTACCAGAGATTTCATAAATCCTAATTTAATTATTAAAAGAGAAGGAATACATAAGGAGTGTTAAGTTCAGAAATTATAATTTACTACGTTTCTAATTAGATAAAGATATTAGTCAAATTCTAATTGTTTTAACTATTAAAATAGTTTAATAAAGTATTAACTTTTATCGATAAAGTAGAAAGTCTTTTATTTTATATAGGTAATATTTATTATATAGCTAAGACTTATACTTTAACTTACGTTATAGTAATATCTATAGTTGAAAATATTTTGGGCTTTTGAATCATAATAGTATTGTACTAATAGTAAATAATAGTATAACATATCTTATTTTAAAGTATATATTTCATATTCTTAGTTAATAATAACTTTAAGAGAAATATTAAAATATATCCTTTTAATATCTAATAGATTGCTTTTAAGATATATCTAAAATACTTAGAATTATCTTCAAGCACTTTACTTTTAAGTATTTTATTCTTCATTACTATTAGTTTATCTAGTAGGAATAAACGTATACTATATGTAATCTTATTATATATATAAGTATAAAAAAGGTCTAGTATTCGTTATTATTATTATTATATTATATAGTTACATATAGCTATATTAAACGTGAGATCCATACTATAATAATCATTTACTTATTACTATAATATTAAATTATAGTTAGTAATAAGTATTACTAGTAAAGAATAGAGAATATATGGTTATATATACTACATATATAAGGAAATATATAGTTATATATTATATATATAAAGAAATGAATAGCTATATATACTATATATATAGAAGTATATAGGTGTTTATTATATAGATATAGAAATATATAGCTATATATACTATATATATATATATATAAAGCTTAAGCGTGGTAGTATTACAAAAGTATAGGTAAAAACCTTAGCTAGAAAAAGTTTAGATATATAAATAAGATTTATTTTACTATATAGATTATTATTTAAAAGATCTAAGTCATAACCTTTCTATTAAAAGCTTTTCTAGTATTTTACTAACTAATTACTAAGTATACTATATAGTCTATCTATTAGTTCTTAATAACTATACCCCTTCTAAGAACTTTAGTCTTTAAAACTATAGTTATATATTTTCTAATATCCCTTATAAAACCTATACTATGTTACTAAGTATTCATTATATATAATACGTCTTTTAATACTAGTAATTATCTTATTATAATACTAATATCTATTTAATTAACATTTTATAAGTTATATAATCGAACTTATTTTGACTAATAGGTTTACTACGTTTTTACCTATGCTTTTTATTATTTATTAGTATATTTATTATTATCCTAGTAATATATTAATACTTTTGATTTTATAGTATTTATTTGGTAAGAATAGTTCTTCTAAATCTATTATAATCCCCTATAAGATTTCGCTATATATTTAATAAGTATTATTTATTTCCTTCTATATAAACTTTATTATCTTCCTATTTTTCATTTTCATAATACTTTATTTTCAGTTACTTTTTTATATTTACTATTTAGTTTACTATTACTTCTTTTCTCAATCTACTTTTTCTTCTTTATCTTTCTCTTCTTCTTTATTATCTTTATACTATATATTCTAGGTAATATTATATATTACCTCTATTACTACTATACTTTAAGCTTTTACTTATAATAGTAATCAAGTTACTAATAAAAGCTTCTTTTAGCTTTAGCTTAGTAATTTTATACCCTATTTTAGCTATCTTTCTTCACTTTACCTTAATACTAAAAGACTACTCTATATTATTAGTAATTATATAATAAAATATATTTTTCATAAAGAAAAGAAATAGAAGTATTATAGTATAAATTATTTTTTCGTTATAGCTTTACTATTTATACTAACTTTAATACTCTAGGTTCTATTTAAGTTATATAGTATTACTTAAGTAACTTAGAACTAAACTAATATCTTTTACTAAATATTGAAGTAAAAAAAGATAATTTCCAAGTATAAAAGTAATTTACTCTATAAATTCACTAAACTATTACTCAAGTCGTAGTAAGTAAGTCATATTATTTATAACCTCTTTAAAGGTATAGTAAAGAAGAAATTTACTATAAACTATCTTTTCTTTTAGGAAATATCTTCTATTCATAAGTATATATATATTATGTATTTTATTATTATAAATTACGAAAAACTTACTTTATTTTTACTACTAATTCATTGAATAGCTTAATAGTTTAAGATCTATACTTAAGGTGTATTACTATTTATCTACTATATAGTTTATCTATATTCAGAATAATAATTTTACTATTACTCTAGAAGAATAACTAGGTTATCCTTTTAATAATTCCTATTATACTTTAGTATTTAAAAATACTAAAGTTCCTCTTATTATTAGATTTCTTCGATTTGATAATACGTTTCTCTACTATATTACTAGAGTATAATATACTTATATATCTTATTACTACTAGTAGTAATTATTTTATTCCGTATAATTCTAATATGACTATACTTTACTAGGTATATATCTTAAGTTTACTATTATTTTCTAAGACTAGTAATAAAAATAATAATAGAAATAATAATAAGAGTAAAGAGTTTAAGGTTATAGAAACTCCTTTATAGTTTCCCTATTCTATTACTAGTGATACTAATATATTTATACCTACTTATATTTTATCTGCTGAAGTTTACTTAGTAGGCTTCTAGTACTATTCTTCTCCTGATAATATTAAAGAAAATAAAAAAAAGAAAAAGAAGAGGAAAATAAGAAATTCCTTGTTAAAAAGTATAAACCCCGTTTAAATAATTTGATATCTATTCTTATAGCGTCTACGTCTAATAGCTACTGGCCTACTACCTAAAAGTCTACTACCCACTAAAAAACTATATCAACTAAGAAAGCTATTATTCCGAAGGAAGTTCTTATCGCTAAAAGAACTACTACATTTATAATACTTACTTTAACTCTAATACTTATCTTTATTATACTTATAATATCTATTATACTTATAATATCTATTATACTTTTAATACCTACTATTCTTATTATCCCTATAAAGAAAAATTAAAAATACTCTTATAAGAATACGCCTAAGCTTTAGGTTCAATAATTCCTTTATTTTATATATATTAGTTAAGTTGTAATTATACTATATTAGTTTTTCCGGTTCAGGAATATGCTTTTCAGAGTAGTATTTAAGTTATTTAAGTAATTAATAGAATTCTTTTCCTTTATTTCTAGAATATAGTTTCTAGGTTCTTAGTATTGATCTCTAGCTAATCACTTTATTTTATATAATATTAAATTATCTATTTTTCGAATTTCTAAATAGTTTCTTAAATATTACTTAGGCCAGCTATAGTTCTTAAATATTATACTCTATAAGCTACTTAGCCTATTTTATAAAAGAATATCTATTATTTCTTTTTCTTTATTTTACTATAATATCCTCTATTTCCTATTCCATAAAGTTATTTTTTAATTCAAAGAAAATAACTTAATTATAAGTCTCTTTCTACTATTCTATCTATAGTTTAAGTAAAGAAATAGGAGAAATATTTTATATCTAGTAGTACTATTCTAGTAAGTATATTTTATATACCTATTCTCCTATTTTCTTAGCTATTCAAACTTTAATATATTTTAATACTAATATTTTATATTTAAATTTAAATCTCTTTATTAAAAGCCTAATAACTATTCTTTAGTTATATATTTATAATTAACATACTAAGTTATATATTTTCGCCTCATTCTAAACTATTACTTACTTATATTCTACTATCTAGTAATATATTTAGCTAATATAGGTAATTTACTCTATAATGCCTTAAACTATTAGGTTTTTCTTTTCTATATATTTAACTATTCTTGAGTAAAATGTATATAGGTTTCTTATTAGTAAGTACTTAGTAGTATTACATCTACTAATATGATATATATATATAATTTCTCTAAATTATATTATTTAGATAATAAGCGAATTACTAGTCAATACTTTAAAGTAATATTGTAATATTTAATATATTGATTCTGTTTAATTATTTGTTTATAAGTAATATACTATTAATAGCTATTATTTAATTACTTATTCTATTATAAATCCTTTTTAGAATAAACTAATAAGGAGTTGATCCTTATTATTAATAATATTTGCTAGAGTACTGAACTAGTATTCTATTTCTTTATAAAGTATTACTATTAAGTCTATAGTTACTATTTGTTTTATTACTAGAATAAATATCATATACTTCGTAAACCTATCTATAATTACTAGGATAGTATTATACATATTACTATCTCTATATATATTCTCTAGTAATTCTGTAATAAAGTTTATACTAGTTTCTTAAAACAGTCTTACTAAAATAGGTAGAAACTATAATTAGTTATATAATTTATACTTTAGTATTTGAATCTTCTAATAGACTTAATATAATATTATATAACTTTATATATCTATAGCTATATTATTTCAATAGAAGTTTTATTTTAAAGAATTAAAAGGTTTATTAGTATCTATCTAGTTTATTTTATTCTTATTATATTATAAGTAAATAACTTCATATTTTAAAAACTTCATATTAAATATGACTAGTTTTCCTTAGAAGAGGAATAGTTTCTCTATATTTAGTAAATATCCTTTTTATCTACTAGCTACTTTCTAAGTTGTCTCTATTTATATCTAGTAACCTTTATTATAAATCTATAGCTTTTTAATAATTTATTTAATATCCTTAGAACCCCTATAAAATATTATATTGTATTCTTTATAAAACGTTTTATTTTTAAATATAAGATATACTATACTAGAACAATAACCCTAGCTTTATATAAGTTCTCTTGACTTACTAATACTTACTAACTATTCTTTATTTCTCTGTATATATTCTTATTATAAATAACTATAGTTATAACTATTACTATTTTTCTAGTATTCCTAGTAAAGTAATATTTTATGGAAATTAAGTAGTTTCTATTTCTAAGTCTAGTCTTTACGCTAAAGTGCTTTTCTATTACTTATATTCTTTAAGTCAAAATGTTTACTAATTCTAAGTATTTTTTAGTTTTCATAAGGTTTTAGTAGATATCTACTAATAATAGTTTAGTAAACTATAATTTATTTATTAAATTAGTAATATATTATAGTTTTCTACTTCTTTTTTTTATTATCTAGCTTTCTAGATAGTTTATTTATTAGATAAGTAATTCTAAACTAGTATTTTAAATTAAAGCTAAATACTAAGAGTTTATAAATCTAGTAAATAAGTTCTCTTTAAAAGTTCTATATTAATATTATTATAATATCTATTAAAACTTAATAGTCTATTGAGATCATAAACCTCTTTTAAAATTCTATTGAATAATACTTTTAGTAATTAAAGCTTTTAATAATAACTTATAATCTTTATTAAGCTATTCTTTATCTCTATTCTATTTTATTAAGTCTTTGTAAGTAATACATAACTAATTACTATTAGGTTTCTATGTTTTATAATAGGATACTTAAGATTACTAACTATAATATATTTGTTTCTATTCTAATTTCGATAATAAAGTCTTTATAGTAGAGAATAGTTACTAAGTAAAAAGTCTTTTATAGTACTAAAAATATAGATTTCATATCTTTTAAATATAAGAAAGCTTTCTTTTCTATCTTATTTCTAAGGAATATTATAAGTAGTGTTATTATTCTTAGGTAATTAGTACTAAATCTATAGTAGAAACTATAGAAACCTGAGAATACTTAAAGTCCTTTAAATATTTCTAGTAAGTTTTATTTAGTAATAATTCAGATTCTTATTAGGTTTATTTTGATATTTTCTTGAACAATTATATATTTTAAGAACTCTAGTTCTTTCTATATAGAATTTATATTTAGAAAAATTAGTAAAATAATATTGTTTATATAATTTAATCAATATTTATAATAGTATTTTAGTGTAGATTTCTCTAGTATTCATTATGTATATTATAATATTACTTATATATATAATATAGTATATATTAATCAAGCTAATAAATATATAGTTAATATATACCTAGAAGACTACTAGTATATTAGTAAGACTAAATAGTATTGCTATACATTTATAATAGCTATATTATATCTTAAATATCATTTTCTAGTAATCTTCTAGCTTAATCCTAATATAATAATAAGTATTTTTAAGGTTAATTTTAGAAATCTATATCACTCCTTAGAATTTATCTAGGAGTTTACTAAAAAGTAGTAATAAGGATTAGTTCTTAATTATAACTTTATTAAAACTCCTATAACTGATATATAAGTATGAAAAACTATCTTTCTTTAGAATAAAAGAGATTAATATATTTATTTTATTTATAAACAATTATATATATCTACTTACTAGGTTTTCTATAATATATATGTTTGATTCTTCTAGTTATTATTTATTTAGTAAATATATAAACCTATAAAGTAATTCTTTATTTAGTTCTAAATTAATAGTATATTTAATATCCTCGAGGACTGGGACTTATTTCGCTATAATTTCATTAAATACCTTTTATCAATTTATAAGTTCTCTAGGAATATTTATAGTTATAATAATTTTATCTATTTCCTTGAAGATTTCTATATCAACCATAAGATTTTTATTTATCTTACTAATATATAATACATAAGTAGTCTTATTATTCTCGATAATTTCTTAAGTAAATATTTCTAATTTAGTGATAGATATTTATTACAGGATTAAGTATGTATCTAAGTATTTATTATAATATTATTTTAGTTTATAAAGCATTATCCTGATAAGAAATTTATATATCTTTCTAGCTAGTAAATACTAGTAAATAGTTAATATAACTTCTATAGGTAATTATATAAATTTATAGAAAAGACTATTTACTATTAATACTTCCCTAGCTCTAATATTAAATTATTAAATCTTTCTAAAATAAGTATAGTTATTTTAGTTAAAACTAGCCCTAGTAATATAGCTAGCTATTTACTAATGAGGTTTATTTATAAGTATAAATCTATATTTATTACTATTCTTTTCTCTTTAGTATTTTAGAGAATAATCACTACGTTTTTACCTATTTTCTCTATAAAGACTAACCTTTTAGCTAATATAACGATTATTAGTTCTATTTCTATATTTACTAGTTTCCCTAGATCTCTTTAATATAAAAACTAGTATTATAGCTTAGACTAAAGTATAAAAGCTTATAATACTATACTTTTAGCTAGGTATTAGTATTAAGTTAATATTTATTTTAGTTTTATAATTCATAGCTCTATATTTCATTTAATTATATCAGAAATATACTTTTATAATTTATAGTATAGCTAATATATATATGTATTCTTCTAGCCTAGGATAAGTATAGTATTACTTAACTTACTAGTGTTTTATTACTATCTACTTAGTATTAATAGGGTTAATAGACCTGTTTAGTTTACTCTTTTTAAAAGTAGTAATAGCTAGATAGGCTATAGATTTATATAAGTTTATTTACATTTTGTACTCTATATTAGTTTACTAGTATAATACTATGAGAAATCCTGAAGCTTTTTAGTCTTTACTATAATATTCCTAGATTTTAAGATAGGGATATAAAGTTTCTCTATTTTGTTTTTTTAAATTTAGATATAAGTAGTAGGAATAGATAAAAGCTTTTTTTATTCTAATCAAATCGAAGTATACTCGAATTCTAGTATAATACTAATTATTTGGTATAATACTATATACATAACTAGTATTCTCCTTATTATACTTCTTTAAGTTTCTACTTATATAGTTTCTCTTGTATTTCTAAGTTAATATATTATTAGTAGATCAATATAATAAAGTTAGCTTATATAAGTTTATTTTCTAAGTTAGCCTTTTAGTTTCTCTATTCTATTTAGGGTTAAAGTACTAGCTTTATAAATACCTATTAGATTTATTAGTTAACTATACTACTTAGTTAATTCTAATAGTTATCCTTAAAATCTATAATTTAGTTATTAATTAATTCAACTATAAACTTCTCTTCTATTATTCTATAGTTATTCAAAGCAAGCTTTTCTTAATTTTTAAGTAGCTTAGGTATTACTGATTACTTAGTTAGCTATTAGATAAAACCTATAATCTACTCCTTATAGGTTCCTTATTACTTTTATATCTATTCTTAGTATATTACTATCTAGGATTACATAGGTTTTATTGAACTAATACTGAAATACTAGTAATAGGTTAAGGGAATAATATAACTATTAACTATAGAAGAATAGAGAATTTAAAATAGTATCTGAAAATAGTACTAGTATTAGTAGAAATAGTAATAATAATAGGAAGTTTAGATTTTATAGAAATAAGAAACTTTACTATCTATATAAGTAAAATAGAGTTTATTTCAGAAAAGTTAACTTTATATTATACAAAATATTTAAAGCTCCGAGATATATAGGTTACTGAAAGCTTAAGTATTAAATATTCTAATATTTAAGTTTAAGTAATTTAAAGTTTAATTAATATAAATTATAAACCCTAAACTCTAAAAGCTAGTTCTCTAGAATAAATAGAAAATATAGGGTAATAAGTGTATTCAGAGACTACTTAAGCTTTTTAATACCTTTTATATAGAGAGATAGAATATAGAGTAAATAATAAACTTAGCTATAACTCTAACAAGTTTAAGTATTTTACTTATAATATTTACTAGGTTTAGTTCAAGTAGGAATAATAGTTATAATAATACTTAGGATTACTTATTAAATCCAAGTATTTGTTACTAAGATTTAATCATTATTTAGCTTTTAGAGGTATAGTAGAAGTTACTTTATTTTTTTCTAATATTAAAAAATAAATATTCTTTCCCTTAAGATGTATTTTATATACCATTTTTCAATAGATACCTTTTCTTAACTTTTTCAATATATTATTAGTAAAAGCTTATATTAATACTAAACTTTGAATTATCTCGAGTAATATATAAGAAGTATTTCTCTTTAGAGTTATTTTCCCCTAGAGTAATTACCCTATTATTATTATTATTATACTTATTTAATCTCTAGTAATAGTATAAATAGTAGTTCTGTTATATATTTTTATTATATTAAGTGCTAATTATTAAAGTTCATTAAAATTTATATTAGGCTTATACTTATAAGGTAGCTTTTTCCTATAATACTGGTTATTTAAAATATTAAGTAGAAGTAATAGAATCATAAGAGCATAGCTAAAAGCCTCGACTAGGAAAGTTTTAGATATATAAGTAAAGTTTATACTACTATATAGACTATTATTTAAAAGATTTAAGTTATAATCCTTTTACTAGAAACTCTTCTACTATTTTACTAGTTAGTTACTAGGCGTACTACGTAGTCTATCTATTATATTCTTATAGGTATATATTATATAGTATAGTTTTATTAATACTAATAACCTTTCTTCTTACAATATACTTTATACCTATCTATGTATACATAAAAGCTAGTATTAGAAATACTATAAAGATAAACACTAAAAATACTATAAAGATAATATTAAAAATACTTATAAAATAATTGTTAAAAATAATCGTTTTACCCTTTACTTAATAATATCTAAATTCCTATTATCTACTCTATTGAAATAATCTATCTTTCTATTTGAATGGTCATATGGTTCGAATGAATAAACTTCCTAAAAGTATAATTTAGAATACTTTTTACAAAAGTATTAGTAATCTTATTATCTCTATTAATTGTTTATTCTTTATAGAATTTATGGTATTCATTTTACTATTTTAATACTATAATATTAATGATTAAGTATTTCTCTTCAGTAGTATTAAGCTTTGTAAAATAAGTATAAGTTAGTATATATAATAATTAAAATCTAGGAGAATTCTTAGTATTTTAAGGTTTTGCTTAAGTAATATAATTATAGTATAAATAAACTCTATACTAGTTATTATAGTATAAACTTCTAAGATAAATATACCTCTAGTAATTCCTTTTCCCGCTTAATATAGTAGTTTGATATCTAACTAGCTTTTACTATTTTATAGTAATAATAATAGGTTCGAATCCTATAGCGAGTAACTACGACTAGTCTTACTAGTTATATAAATTATATAGTAATTATTACTAGCTAATAGCTTTTACTACAAGCTATTAATAGATAGCGACTATTGATAGCTAGTAATAGGTACTACTAGCTAGTAGGTACTAGTATTACGTAATTATAATCTTTTAAAGAATAGTTATAATAGATATAGGCTTATACTTTCTTTTTATACTTTTTATATGTATTAGATATCGTATTAATTAACTATATCTTACTATTTAAAGTTTTCCCTATTTAAATAGTTCTTTAGTACTAGTAGTATCTATAAGGTTAACAAAGTAAGAGCTAACTATTAGGTATAGCTTCCTTCATAGGGTTCTTGAAGAGTATATAACTTCTGAAAGATCGGAGCGTTTTAATATAACCTAGTATTTCTTTTATTTTTAGTAGAAAAGTAATATATAAGGTTACTATAAAGATTAAATTAACTATTACTAGTTACTATCTTTTAATTTAGAATTATTATAAGTCCTAGTTAAAATAAGGAATTAGTATAATTAGTAAATAAGCTATTAATAGAAATATAGAAATATACTTACCAAAAACGAAATAGTATAACGTTAAAACTATAGTTAAGATATATCATTTACTATTTAAAGTATTTACTAAGTATAGTAGTATTACTAATAGAGAGTTATTATTATTACGTAGTATATAAAAAGTTGAATAATACCCCAGTTTAGTATATTAAATTAAAGCATATTCTATATATATACTATTTAATATATATTCTTGAGTATTTCAGGCGTAATATATATATCGAGGAATACTAGTTTTTACTTTTAGTATTTTTAGTATAAATAGAAAGTATTACTATTAGAGCTTAAAATATCTCTATTAAAAATGAGGAAAATTGTTTCTATTAAAGTAATTTGAGGTTTGGGTTTAAACAAAGCTTTCTAGATTTCTTCATCTTTATAGTATAAAATAGTAATATTAGAAAAACTAAAGGTATTATCTATTGATATATTTATGAAACTAAAATCCTTATTAGTAAAGTATAAGATAAGGAAATATAAGTTATATACTAATATCTTTATTTATAACTATTCTTTATAATATCTAGAATAGCTTACTTACTAGTAAATACTAGTTTTAGTAAAGTTATATAATAGTTCTATTACAAAAATAATAGATCCTTAAAAATACTACTTCTTGAAATAAGAAAGTAAATTAGTTATAATATATTTTATAAACTCTTTTTCAGCTTAAATATACTTTTACGTAATATCTTAAAACTATATTATTATATTTTTATACTGGAACAGAGTTAGGATTATAGCTAATATTAACTACTTAGTATTCTATCAAATTATTAGTAATTATAATAAGATGTTAAACTTACTATTATTACTAAAACCTTAAATTATAAAATATAATGTCTTATATATTTCATTAGTTCCCGCTTGATATAGTAGTTTAAGGTCTAGCTAGCTTTTATTATTTTATAGTAAGAGTAGTAAGTTCGAATCCTATAGTATGTAACTATGACCGGCGTGCCTACCTATTATATAAACTATACAGTAACTACTACTAGTAGTTAGCTCTTACTAATAGCTATTAATAGCTAGCGACTATTAATAACTATTAATAAGTACTAGTAACTAGTAGTATTAGTATTATATAACTACGATTCTATAATAAGTAACTATAATAGATATAAGCTTAGATATACTTTCTATTTTTGTTAACTATTATCTTAACTAACTGTATCCTACTACTTAAAGTTTCCTCTATTTAAATAGTTCCTTAGCCGTCGTATTATATATAAAATATATAAAATAAGAGCTAACTACTAGATATAGCTTCCTCTAAAAGGTCCCAAGAGGTATATGACTTTAAGTAGATCAAAGGCCTTTAATATAATACTATATACTTTATTAGTATCTTTATTCTTAATCTTATTAATAGTACATAATTTAAATATTTATAATTTCTATAGAAGATAAAGTTATATTAGATAATCTTCATAATACTATAATTAATAATATTCTTGATTTCCTTTTCAATTAATTCTTTGAATAATAGACTTAGTATTATAATAATAGTCTTTTTATAGAAAATAAGGCATAAACTATATTTAAGTACTTTTTACTTATAGAATATACTATAAAATAAAGCTTTATATTATAGTTTTAATAAATAATATTACTAATACCTACGAAAAGCTAGGTTTAGGCTATGACTTAGCTATAGGGAGTGTAAATACTATTTATTTAGAACTAAGGAGTAAAAGAGAAGTTCTTATAAAAAGTATAAAAAGTCTACTTAAAAGTAATACTAGGAGCTTACTAGTAGCTTACTAGTACCTAACTTCTTAGGTATAGTTATCGGGACNTCTTATATATTTCATTAGTTCCCGCTTGATATAGTAGTTTAAGGTCTAGCTAGCTTTTATTATTTTATAGTAAGAGTAGTAAGTTCGAATCCTATAGTATGTAACTATGACCGGCGTGCCTACCTATTATATAAACTATACAGTAACTACTACTAGTAGTTAGCTCTTACTAATAGCTATTAATAGCTAGCGACTATTAATAACTATTAATAAGTACTAGTAACTAGTAGTATTAGTATTATATAACTACGATTCTATAATAAGTAACTATAATAGATATAAGCTTAGATATACTTTCTATTTTTGTTAACTATTATCTTAACTAACTGTATCCTACTACTTAAAGTTTCCTCTATTTAAATAGTTCCTTAGCCGTCGTATTATATATAAAATATATAAAATAAGAGCTAACTACTAGATATAGCTTCCTCTAAAAGGTCCCAAGAGGTATATGACTTTAAGTAGATCAAAGGCCTTTAATATAATACTATATACTTTATTAGTATCTTTATTCTTAATCTTATTAATAGTACATAATTTAAATATTTATAATTTCTATAGAAGATAAAGTTATATTAGATAATCTTCATAATACTATAATTAATAATATTCTTGATTTCCTTTTCAATTAATTCTTTGAATAATAGACTTAGTATTATAATAATAGTCTTTTTATAGAAAATAAGGCATAAACTATATTTAAGTACTTTTTACTTATAGAATATACTATAAAATAAAGCTTTATATTATAGTTTTAATAAATAATATTACTAATACCTACGAAAAGCTAGGTTTAGGCTATGACTTAGCTATAGGGAGTGTAAATACTATTTATTTAGAACTAAGGAGTAAAAGAGAAGTTCTTATAAAAAGTATAAAAAGTCTACTTAAAAGTAATACTAGGGGCCTACTAGCGGCCTACTAGTACTTAACTTCTTAGGTATAGTTATTAGGATTCGGGTAAAACTAGAATTAATCAGCTAAATATAACTTATAATATTACCCCCCTCCTTACTAGTAGTATACTAGAGCTACCTTATTAGGGTCTCTATTATAGTTATTAATTAGCCTAAAATATACCTTATACTAATCTAATACCTCTATCTCCTATATTATATCTACTATTCTTTATATAGTATTTATAAATCTTTTCTATTTAATAAAAACCTACTATTACTACTTTCTACTTATTTAGTACTACTTTACTACTAATATATCCTTAACCTCCTATTCTATTTTACTATTATTTCTAATTATAAGTAATAGTTATAAATCTATAACTTCTTAGTTAAGTAAAGGGTTACTAGCTACTTTCTAGAGTAGATCAACGTAAAACCTAGGGTAAACTATCCCTAGTATATTTAACTTAATAATATATAGTATAATAACCCTTATAACTTTATATTTATAGTATAACTAATCTAGCTTTTTACTTAATTATAGTAACTTATAATTCGAAATATTTAACTATATTTTATCGCCTATTTAGTACTTATTTATAAAAAACTAGTATTTATTTACTAAAGTCTCATTTTACTACTAAACTGTTAGAATCTCAGCTTAGATAAATCCTATAATATCCTTTATCTTATTAATTAATAGTTAAATAATAGTTTCTCTTTTAGATATTATCCCTCTTATATTCTTAATAATTAGTATAGGATTAATATAGTAACTATACTCTATAAAGAATAGTATAATTTTAATATTTAAGTTATACTTATTCTATAAAGTAAACTATATAATAAGTAATAGGTCCCCCTAGTTATCTTAGGACTAGTATATATATATTTATAATATAACTTAAATTTCCTAGTTCTAGTATTCTATTTCCCTATTAGTTTAAAAATAATAACTAGTACTAAGTAATTATATTACCCCTATTAAATAGTAAAACTCTTTCTAGAATTTATTTACCTAGTTTAAACTATAATTATTAATAATAAACTATAGTATCCTATAAAACTTATAGTAATAGCTAAGGAACTACTAGGTATATATTTTAACTTCTATAATATCTATCTCCTTAAATATTACTAACTTACTTAGCTTATTAATAATAACTTAAAAATACTAATTACCCTTCTTTCTAGTTAGTAGGAAACTAGTAATAAAATCTATTAATAGATTAGAATATAAGTAGTTAAGTACTAGGAAAAGTTTTAAAAAACCCCTTTTTACTTATTTCTAGATAT
Source organism: Colletotrichum trifolii (assembly GCA_004367215.1). Lineage (NCBI taxonomy): Eukaryota > Fungi > Ascomycota > Sordariomycetes > Glomerellales > Glomerellaceae > Colletotrichum > Colletotrichum trifolii. Next base: position 24,848 of record RYZW01000433.1, read on the forward strand.
ATATACTACTATGAATATTATAGTTCTATATAAATCTCCTTATAGTTTATAACTAACCTAGCTAGAAAAGCTTCTTATTTATAATCTTAAGTATATTATTCCTCTTTAAATAATTAGTAGTAGTAGAGTTATATAATTCTTAAATTAACTTTATTTTTAGTTTATTAAAAGAGCTCTTTTTATTATTATTTCTAAATACTTATATCCTCCCTTAAAATATTAAATATTTAAAATTATCTAGTTAATATTTAGAGATCTAAACCTTTAAATATAAATTAGGGGGAAAATTATATTTCCCCTACTAGATAGCTACTTTAGTTTTTTGGAATATTATATCTTTTTCTATTATATAAATCTAGAATTCCTTAAGATTAGGTTTCTTCTTAAAAACTAGTAATTCCTCTAACTTAATCCTCCCTATTTAAATATTACTAAGTTACGTATTATTAAGGATAATTTAAATAACTTATCCTTATAATTTCTTATTATCCTATCTTATAAATATATCTTATTTATATTTTAATAAAATATCTAAGATTACTACTTAAAACTTTAAGTAATATTTAATATAGAAATTAAACTAAAATAACTTTTTTATTTACTAATTTTACTTCTTAGTAAATTATTATTTCTTTATAAAATACTTAAGATTTTTATAGTTTAAAAAAACTTTAAACTACTTAATAATTAAAAACTTAGTTTTCTAAACTTATAAATAAACTAATACTACTAATAACTCTTTATTATAAATTAAGTAATTATATTCTATAAAGGATAGTTATTAGGAATAGAATTCTACTAAGTAAGTTATACTTATACTATTTTCTTAGGTTAGAATTCTTTCTAGTATAAACCTAGAATAGTTAGTTTTTATAGTAGTAATAACTTTAGGGTTAAATATATAGAATATTAGTTTTTCCGCGAAAAAGTATTTAAACTCAGTAAAAGTAGCTTCTTATTCTATTTTTTACTAGAAAAAGAAGTTTTTCTAGGTTAGTTAGGTTAATAGTTTTATAATCTTACTATACTTAAAGATAAAGTCTTTATAATAATTATAAAACCCTAAGAAATTTTAAGCTTTTTTTATAAACTTAGGGGAGAACTAGTTTTTAATTATAACTAATTTAAAAGGGTTATAAGAGATACTTTTCTTTACTATTAAGATAAACCCTATATACTTTACTATTATTACTAAAAACTTATATTTCTTTAAATCTAGAAATAACTTAGTATTAGTAAAATAGTAGAAAACTTTTTATACTTAAGCTTTATAGTCTTTCTTTAACCTAGTAGTATAAATTAAGATATTATTAATATATACTATAATAAAATCATCTAAAAACTTATATAATATCTTATTAATATACTACTAGAATATTACTAAAACCCTAGTAAACCTAAAAAAGTAAATAATCTACTTAAAAAAACTATACTAAGTATAAAATACTATTTTTTCCTAATCTTTATTTTTAATCTATATCTTATAAAGAACTATAATAATATTAAGTTTCGTAAACTAGTAAATACTAGCGACTCTCTAGAGGGTTTCTAATATTAGAAGTAAGGGGTATCTATCTTTCTTTATAATTATATTTAAAGCTTTATAATCTATATAAAACCTAATACTTCTATTAGGTTTCTTAATAAAAAGGATAGGTATTTTAATAGCTAATTTACTAGCTTTAATAAACCTTTTATCTAGGAAATTTTCTAGTATCTTCTTAAATACTAATAGCTCTTACTATAATATACTATAGAGGGAGCTTTAGAAGAGGGGAAAGTTATTCCTATCTTTATTAGGTATTAATAAAATCGCGTAATCTAGTAACCCTTTACTAGTAAATACCTAGTAAGCTTTTTCTAGGTTAAATAAATCTAGGAACTCTTTAAGTATATTTACTAAGATATACTTCTTTAGATTAACTAGAATTTTTAGTATTAAAGCTTTCTTAATATTTTTAAAGCTAATAGATATTACTTAGTAAACTCCTAATACTAAGCTTTATATCCTAGTAATCCTCTAATATATAATTAAAAAAGAATTTATATTTAAAAAACGCGTTAACTAAATCTCCCGAATCCTAGTAAATTCTTCCTAGTATTCTAAGTATACTATAACCTTTCTTTTACTATACTTTATCCGCTAAGTACTAGTATTATATATAATATAGTTATTTTCTATCTAGGATTACTTGAAATATAACTTTAATAATAACTTTTTTATAATATAAATATAAATCTCTTATATATATCTTCTTACTTTTAAAAATAATTTAGTAACCTTTAGAATACTACTAGGTAATAGTTTATCTTTAGTATAACCTTTTATCTTTTTCTTTATTATATTAATAAATAATAAATATAACTTTTTATAAAAGATATATTAATAATAGCATAAATATTATAACTATTATTTACTAGAATACTAATAGTATAGTTTCTATTAACTCGTATCTAGATAGTAGCTAACTATTTACTACCCTCCTACTTCTATTATTTTTTCTATTTCTAAAATTCTACTTTTATAAGCTCTAATACTTAATTTTATATTAGAATTACTTTTTTCCTATATTTTCTTCTTTACTAGGGTGGGAACTAGTATTATCTTCTAAATCTTTTAGTTTCTAAAGTTCTATTTTAGTAACTTTTAATCCTTTCTTCTTCTTCTTTACTATACTAGTATTAGTATAGTTCCTAGTAATATAGCTTCTTTTATAGTAGCTATAGTACTTATATATATCCCTCTCTAGTAGGGGAGCTTTTTTAGTAGAACTCGCGGAACTAGAAAACCTATAGTAGTAATACTACTTATATATAACCCTAGTTATTATTATATTTCTATCCTAATCTTTTAATATAGAGGGATAAGTAACTAAAGTTTACTAGGTTAGTAATATTTTTATATATTCTATCTTCTAAGTAATATTCTATACTTTTAAGAGCTACTAATTATAAATAGTAAAGAGCTTCATTATAATAAAAAGCTTTTTTAAATAAAGAATTAGTATAATTTCTAGTAAGGAGATCTAGATTATATTAACCTAGTTATAGTTTCTAATATTTATAAGGACTTTCTTAAATTATAAGAGAAAAGTAATAGATTTCTTAGTATTCTTCTAGTAAAAAGACTATAATTAAGTAATAGTTTAGGATTAGATATTAAGATCTAGGTAAATATAGTTTAAATATACTATAAAATCTTAGGGATCCTAGTTCCTCCTTAGTTTTCTAATTATAAAAAAGGTTTCTACTACTTACTAAACTTTAAAGTCTAAATAGGAATAAACTAAGTATTATTTCTACTTATTTATTTTAAAGAAATCCTAATTAATCTTTAATTTTCCCCTTATCTAGTAAACCTAAATACTATACTCTTTTCTTTTACCTAAGAATTTATTAGGGAAAAGGAAAGGTTTCTTTTAAGGAATAAAAACTATATAAATAAACTCTAGGGGGGTAATAGTAGTATTAGGGGAAAGTTCTAATTCCTTCTCTACTAACCTAGTAATTAGTATTATAATCTTCTTATAAAATAGAGTAATAACTATACTAAGATATTATTATAATAACTCTTCTATAATAGTATTAGTTATAGGGGTTTCTTAGGAAATATTAGTTCCCTCTATCTTATAATAATAATTAGCCTTAATACTTAGTTATTAATCTTTATTAAAAGCTACACTTTACTAATAATATCTCGGGAACTATAACTAATAAGGAATAATACTTTACTTTAGCCTTTTTATTTAGTAAAAAACTATATTTAACCTAATATTTCTTATACTTAAAAGTAGTATTCTACTAATTAATATCTCTTCTTAACTAGTAAAGAACTATACTTAACCTAGTATTACCTATATAGGGGATAAATCCGAGTTCTAAATATATAAAAAGCTAGGTTTAAGCTATAATTTAGTTATAAGGAATATAAATACTATTTATTTAGAACTAAAGAGTAAAAGAGAAGTTCTCGCGAAAGGCGTGAAAAGTCTACTTAAAAGTAGTATTAGGGGCTTACTAGTAACTTACTAGTATTTAACTTCTTAGGTATAATTATCGGGACTCGGGTAGAGCTAGAGTCAACTAGCTAAGTATAGCCTATAACAATACCTTTCTATAAAGAACTAATAAGAACTATAATTATCATTATATATTAGTAATACTACTTATTATATATAGAGGGAAAAGATTATTATTACTAATAGGAATAGTACTACTATTATTTATAATAATAGTATTTTATAATATCTACTAAGTATTCTAGGGTTTTATAGGGATACCTATAAGTAGAATTAGAATAATACTATAAAAGTATATATTTCTGTATAATATTAGATTTCTAGTAAAAGTATTAGGGGTAATAATAGTTTCCTTATAGATCTTTCTATATATTAACACTTTAAAAATATAGCTAAGTAAAGTTTCTTGATTATTCTTAAAATATAGCTTTATAGTTATTATTTGAAACTCTTAAAAGTAACAAGAGAAGTTAAGAATAGATATTTTACTATAAGTAGTATTAAGATAAAATACGCTTACTATTCTTATTTCACTTACTATATATATATATATCAAAGATTAAAATAACAAGACTCTTATATATAAGATATTGAGGCTATTATATATTACTAAAGTTGTATTAATGGTACACTTAGTAAAGGTATAGTAGACTCTTTCTATTACTTTCTATATAATATAAAGCTAAGTAACTATATCTAGAAATAGAGTAGAATCCTCTATAAAATATAAATATATATTAAATACGAGTAATATAAATATAAAACTATTTAAATCAGTGGTACTATTAATTACTTTATATATTACTCAAAAGGATGTTTTATACATTACTATAGAACTTTCATTTTCATATATCCTATATATTTAATAGAAGAAGGTATATTAATATTCAACTTTACTAATACTATTATATATTTTAATTAGTATTATTTAAACTATCGATTTTATAGTTTTTACTTCTAATTTAAAGATTTCAAATTGAAGCATTATTCATATATTAATAGTAATAGAACTGAAAAAGTTCAAGTAAGAGTTAATTTAATATACTTTAAAAGCTTCTTATATTACTTTTACTAAGATATTTCGTAGAGGACAAATAGTGTTAAATATTATAGTAGTGTTGCTAATATAGGGTATAAGTTAGCTATTAAATTAGATAATATCAATAATAACTTTGAAATTAAATTTAAAATTACTTTAAATAGTAAAATAGAAAGAAGAAAAAGTAATATTATACATGTAGTATCAGTAGTAGTATTTTGTAAAAGCTTTGAAGGTATAGTATTTAATATAATATCTAATTTTGGCTAGGGAATTATAGAAATATACTATAGTAAAGTATTTAAAATAATAATAGAATCTCTGTATTTCTAACTCTATGAAGTACTTAGAAATAGGTATTTTCTCTTGATCTAGAAGTATTTGTAAATAGTCTTATTTTCAAATAATAAGCATAATTCTTTTATTTGACTACAACTAATAATACGTATTATTAAATATCATACTTAACAAATCTATATTTATAAAGTACAATAAGAGAGAGTATTATATAGTATTATATAGAATATAATAATAGTAAATAGTATAAAAATATTAACTATTCTAAATATCAAGATAAGGGTAATATTTCTGAAATATATTATTACTAGTTTATTTTATAGAAGTATAAAAGTAATAGAAAAGTTAATTATCTATTTAAGGATAATCAACTAGGAATATATAGTAATTAAGAAACTAGTAATACTTAAATTAAATAACATCCCCTAAAGATAGTAGTAGAATAACAGCTTTTGAATATAAGAATATATATAAAGGCTTTAGTTATATTCTTAATGATTTCACTACTAGAAATATTCCTTTTAGTACAAATATATAGTACTACTTGATTTTAGAAAGCTCTAGTAATTTTACTTCTATTTAAAGTAATAAACTATTAATTAAAGAATAATATTAAAGATATCTTAGAAGTAATAGGAGTATAGTCCTTGAAGTTATATTATATTTAATATTAGTTAATAAGTTACTTATACTTATTTGCTTTGTAAAGTATCTTAAGATTACTGTTAAAACTACTAATACTTTTAAATTTAGTAAGGAAGGCTTAGTATATTATTATAGAATATACATTTAGATTACTAGTAGATTTAAATTTATTATAAAAGAATATATTATTTTATAAGGACATATTATATAAGTTCATAATTTAGTTTACTAAATATATAGTATCGTTTATTATTATAAATATATATATAAACTAGAAATAAGTAATGTTCATTCTAGGGTAACTAGAAAAAGCTGTAAGTATAGCTATAGCCTTAAGTATGTTAGAGTTATAGCTAAGCTTATTACTCTGTTTAGAGTTATAGCTAAGTCTATTATTAACTCTATATTCTATTCCTCCGTATAAAAGGTATTAAAAAGCTTGAGTAGTCTCTAATACTCTTATAACCCTATATTTTCTAATTATTCTAGAAAACCACTTTTTAGAGTTTAGGTTTTATAACTTATATTAATTAAACTCTAAAATAGTTAAACCTTAATATTAGAATATTTAATATTTAAGGTTTTAGTAGCCCGTGTGTCTCGGAGCTTTAAATATTCCGTATAACGTAAGGTTAACTTTTCTAAAAATAAACTCTATTTTAGTTATATAGATAGCGAAGTTCCCTACTTCTATAGAATCCGAACTTCTTATTATTATTACTATTTCTACTAATACTAGTACTATTTTCAGATATTACTTTAAATTCCTTATTCTCCCTTTAATTAATAGTTATATTATTCCCTAAAACCTTTACTAGTACTCTAATATTAGTTTAATAAATTATAAACCTAGCTTCTATTTACTTCTATTTAACTAACTTTTAGTATTTAACCTAAAACCTATTTATCTTTTAACTTTCTTCGAAACCTTTTTCAAAAACTTTTCTCTCTTCTAAATAACGTCTTTCGAAAAACATCTTTAAAATTCTCGAAACCCTCTTTCTTTCTCTATAATTATTATATAACTAATTAGACTAAAAAACTATAAGGAAATTATACTAGTTAAAGTAGTAGGTTTATTATTAGGCTAGTAAAGGAGATAGTTAAGTAGTAGAAGCTAAAAGTCTTATTTATATATTTACAAGTTTTCTAAGACCTTTATGAACTAGTTTTATAAATTATTTCCTAGAAACTTCATAAACTAGGAACCCTTATAAGTTATCTCCTAGAAACCTTATAAACTAGAAAACTATAAATTATCTCTTAGAAACCTTATAAGCTAAGAATTTACAAGTTAACCTAAACTTTTATAAATTAGAGTTACAGTTATTAAAAAACTATAAAAAGATATCTTTTATAAGATTTAAATACTAGCCTTATAGTATAAATACCACGATTTAACTATCAAGCTATTACTTCTATTAATCCGTTAATCAGCGATTTATTTACTAGAGTTAGTCGCTAAGTGTCTTAATTCTATTTATAGAATCTAGATTAATTCTTTCTTAAGTAACTACTTTACTTCTTGTAGTTACTTTTAAAGAAAATAGGTAATTCTAAAGTAATCTTTATCCCTAAGTTAAAAGGGACTTAGAATTATAGTATTTAGGCTATTGATATAAAAGCTTTACTTATTAGTAAAGATATTTACTTTAACTTAAACAAGCTTATTTCTATTAATAACACTAATAAATATAAGAAAACTTTAAGCTATATTGTTCTGAACTATGAAGATAGTCTTTTAAGAGTTATTAGGAACAATACAGATACCTATATAGTATTTAATTATTTGAAAAAGTTCTATAAACTAACTAGTCCTTTTTTAAATAAGTTTCTTACCTATAAAGAGCTTTTTAATATAACTCTTAATAACTTTAAATCTATAGAAGAAATTCTAAATAAGATTAAAAAACTTATTAATAACCTATCTTTTAATAAAATCAAGTTACCTAATTAAGTAGTTATAGGTTATATCCTGAATAGTTTAGATAAAAGTTATAAAGGTTTTATTACTTTATTAATTCGGAGTTTTAGAACTAATAAGAACTCTTATAAGTTAAATTCTCTATTTTCTAACTTTTTAGATGAGTTTAGAAGAAAGAGTAATTCTTCTTTAATTAGTTTTATTTTAAAGAAAGAATTCTAACACTTCATGAAAGTTTCTAAACTTTAACTAAAAGCTCAGAAAGCTTAGAAGAAATAGAAAGGTTTTTTTCATAGTTATTATAGGAAAACTAACTATACTAAGGAAAGTTATTTTAGTGTTTCTCCTAAAAAGTCTCCTAATTAGGGAAAATCTAAAAAGACTTTTCTTTTTCTATAAAGAAAAAGAAAAAGGATAAGACTTCTTTAGAAAGGGTTAATATTACTCTTTTAAATATTCTAGCTATTAGAAAAATCTCTAAAGATCTAATATAACTTGATTCTTCTATTAAAGAAGAAAATAAAGAAGAAAATATTAAATTCAAAAATATAACTATAATTTAACTTCTTTTAAACAAAAATCTTTATACTAATATTACTTCAAATTCTTTAATTTCTAAAAGGATTCAAGAAACTAGGAGTTTTAATAATAAGGCTAAAATGATTTCTTTTTATATTAATATTCAGGCTACTATTTATATAGTTAAAAATTATACTCTTTTATTTAATAAAATAAGAGTTTCGAAACCTATTAAGTAGGGAAATACTAAAGAGATTATTTTAACTCTAAAAAGTAACTTGAAAATTACTTTTAATAAAGTTAAATATCTTTTGAGTAATATCTATTATATATTATAGTTAGGTATTAATTTATTAAGTTAATCTAACCTTAATTCTATTAAAACCTTTATCTATTCTCTTTAATAATAAATTTCTACTTTTTAATATTAAGAGAGATAAGTTATTACTTATTAGAACTAAAGTTAATAACGCATATAAGTTCCGTATTCCTATTAATAGCGATAAAGACTTAGTTCTTTCAACTATTGATAAGAGTATTGTTGACTTGAAACTCTAGTATAACTATATAGAATATACTCGTAATATTAATAAGTTGATTAAGAATACTATTAATGATATTAGTTATTAATATAGTAAAAGTAATAAACTACTTACTTATAAAGTTTACCTTAAAAGTAAGTTTACTAATAAAGTAAATAAAGATTTAAATACTTTTAAGAAGTTTAAATATCTTAATTATATTAGTTTAGATTTATATAGACTTTTTACTCTGGGAACTTACAATTACTATAAATAGTTTATTTTATTTATAGATAGGTATAGTTAATTTATCTAGGGAAAGTTATTAAAGAATAAAAGTTCTGAAGAAGTTACTTCAGCTTTTAAAAAGTTTATTAGTATAATTAATAACAATGATAATAACAAGAGAATTAAAGAAATTAATACTAATAGTAGCTCTTAATTCTCTAATAAAAGAATAAAGATTATTCATTTAAATAATAGTAGGAGGGGCTGATAGCTTGCTCTCTACTACAACTATTAGTAGATATATTACCCCCTAAAGTATAACTTTAGCCCTCTTACCCCCCCCACTAACTATTATAGCTAGCCCCTAGTTAATCTAGGGCTAAACCCCTTA
>RYZW01000434.1:9485-35638 GCA_004367215.1 Colletotrichum trifolii
TAATAGTATTCGTACTAATACTAGCTTATAACTAGTTAAAATAGTAATGAAATTACCTATTATTATAGATAATTATACCCCTAGTTCCGATATTTAACTTTATAGTAATAGAAGACCTCGTAGTAATAGTTTATATAGGGAGAGCTTTATTAAGATTAAAGCTTAATATATATAGCTAAAAGTAACTATTAAGGTTATAAAGTTAAGAACTTTTATAAACTTCTTAAAAATAGAATAAAATAGAGTACTAAGAACTAGGTATTCCGTAATCTATTACTTTTCTATATTTTTTATAATAGAACTAAAATCTCCTTAAAATCTATATAATTATTTATAAAAACAGAAGTATAGAATAAGTATAAAGATATCTAGTTATAACTATTATAATTAAAACTTTTATTTTATTCAAATAAGTTTTGATGAAATTATCCCGAGTATTGAAATTAATAAGTAACGTATAAATATTCAAAAGAAGATTATCTAGTTAACTTATAACTTACTATACTAAGCTAATAATATTAGGGATTAGGTATTAATTAAGTAATATTTTAATATTAATATACTACTATAATACTAGTTACTAGATATTTTAGAGTATTATAGTAATATAATTATAGAGGTTTTAAAAGCTATCTAGTTATACTAGGAGTATTTATATCTATATAAGTATTATTTATAAGTTAACTAATAATTATAATTAATATATNAAGTATTTACTAATAAGAGTAAGCTAAGTCCTATTATACTTATATAGAGATTATAAGTTAGCTTATATTAGTAGTAGAGAACTTTTGTATTAGTAGTATAAAGTCTTATCTTAGGGGTAGGTAGGGTTTGGTCTAGGGGATATTAAAGTTATAGATATTAAGGTTGTAATAAATGTTTAAATAGAGTACTTATAGTTAGTAGTAATTGAATATCTCGAGATATTTGAATTGTGTGTAGTTGTGAGGGTGTGAGGGTATGAGGGTGTAAGGTTATTGTAGAAGAAGAGTATTTATAGTTAGTAGTAATTGAATATCTCGAGATATTCGAATTATATATAGTTATAAAAGTATAAAAGTATAAGGGTATAAAAGTATAAAAGTATAAGGTTATTATAGAAGGAGTTATTAGTTATTTATTGTTAAAAAGGTTAATATAGGGTAAGTATACTAGCTACTATAGTTATAAGGGGTTTAGCTTTAGATTAACTAAGGGCTAGTTATAATAGTTAGTAAGGAAAGTAAGAAAGCTAAAGTTATATTTTAGGGGGTAATATATCTACTAATAGTTATAGTAAAGAGTAAGCTATTAGCCTTTCTAAGAAATATTATAAGTTATAATAATTTCGTTTAAGAATAAATTCTATACTTAATACTAGTGAGTAAAAGTATAGCTAATTTAAAAACTAATAAAAATATACTTTTCAAAGTATACTAATTAGTTATATTTTAATTTTATATTTATAGATAAGATAAAATATTTATAATTATAAATATAAAAATAAGCTAAGTCTAGCTTTATAGTATTATCTTTTTAAGTAGTTTTATAAAGTTTCTTATATAGTATTTACTAGCTTAAGAAGTATAATAATATTTAATTATAAAGAAATACTATAACCTATAAGGCTTTAAGCTAGAGATTATAAAATAGTTTACTATTTTACTTTATAGTTCTTACGTAAGCCTTAATAATTATTCTAATATATTTAGTATTTCTATTTTAGTTTTAAATATATAGAGTAAATAGCTTAAAATATATATTTCGAGAAGTAAAGTTTCATTTTAACTTCTTATACTTAAGGATTTTCTTATTATATTTTAAAACTTTAATATTAATACTATACTAGTATTTAAGGAATACTATAAAACTCTTAAATATTCCTATTATTATAGTTCTTGTATAATTAATAAAATAAAAATTTCAAGAATAGTTAATAGTTTAATCTATAAATACTAAAATAGAAATATAGTTATTATAACTCTAATAATAGGGGTAAAAGTTAAAAGTAATATATTTCTTAGGGGTAGTATATAAAGTATTCTTATACTCTATATAGTAAATCTTTTATTTAGCTTTACTAATATTATATATTTTATATACCCCCTAAATAAGCTGATATCTATTATATTTTAAATAGCTATTAGTAATCTGAATATTTTATATAGTAGAGATAAAGTAGTTTAGAAACTTTCTACTAGGATATTTTAAATACTAGTATTAGAGCTATTTATTATTTTTTAGGGGTTTTAAAATAGTATTTATAGTATAGTACTAATACTAGTAATATCTAGAAGAAAGTTTATACTATACTAATTATATAGCTAAAACTAGTAATTTCTCGCGAAATATATAGTATTTAAAGATTTACTAGTTATATTAAATATTAATAGCTATAATCTTAAAATAATTATTCTTTTATAATTAAAATAAGTAATTTAGCTTAGTATCCTACTAGTAGCTTTATTTTTATAATTACTAAAAAGAGATAAGGTTTATTACTAGAGTAGTATAGAAGGTAATATTATAGAAATATAACTTAACTTCTTTATTTTCTATAGTCTAAATAAATATTTGAGTATTTCTATAGTTTTTAATTAATATAGGTTTCATATTATACTAAATATAATTTCTTACTAGAACTCCTTAAAAAGTCATAAAGTATTTTATATTTTAGAAAATATAAATTAAAATACTTTAATTAAAGATAATAAAGTTTTAGAAAGAATATTACTAAAGTTTTTCTTCGTAGTATATTTACTATATAGTATTATAGTTAATTTAACTAGAAGGTTAATTATATAGTTACTATTATCTAAAGCTTTAAATTCTTTTTGAAAAATCTAAATCTGAAACTAATAACTATTTAATTTTCTCTTTAGTTACAATATTTAGTACTTAACTTTTATAAGCTAATTAGAAGTATATATAGTAATAGTATTATAATATATAGTTTAGGCTATATTTTAGAGGGTATAGAGACTTATCTAAGCCCTAGTACTATTTCTTATTATTTTAGATATTTAAAGTAAATATAGGGATTTCTATTAAAATATGAAAAATACTATAACCTATTTTACTATACTAGAGAGATTTAGGGAGATATTGTATAATTTCTATAATAGTTAAGATAACTGTATCTAGAAATATCAAATCTTAGTAATAATAAATTATAAATATATAGTTTTAAGTATAAACTTTAATAAGTAAATAAACTAGTAAAATTATAAAATTATAAACCTATAATATTCTAGTAATAAATAGAGTATAATTAATTATTTAAGCTTTATATATAATATCTTACTATTTCTAAAATTATATTTTAGTTATTATTTTTATAATAAAATATTTAAGTCTTAGGAATTAGAGTATTTTAGAGTATATTATAGTAATATTTTAGAAGTATAGATTATTTATAATATTAAAGTAATTATAGAAACTTATAGTTTATATTACTATATCTTCTTCTATATAGTAGTACTAGTATTATTATACTTTAATTATATATTTAAAAATCTAACTTATTAAGTAAGTTTAATTTGAATATTTATATTAATAATCTTAAGTTTTTAAGTTATAAAGATTATAGAAAACTATATAAGTTTTTTAATTTTGTTCTATAAAATCTATAATATCTTTTATTTAAACCTTTTTAGTAATATTTATTAGGAATTATTAATTTTCTTTATAGTTAATCTTTCTAGGGGTAAGAGGTTTAAAAGTAGCTAATTTAGATATCTTATAGGTTTATTAGTACTATTTAGGTTTTAGAAGATTACTTAAAAATAACTCTTAAGGAAACTCTAAATAGAAGTTTTAATAAATTATTATTTTAGGGTTAAAATATTCCTATAAATTATAAGCTTTAGTTTCTACCTAAAAAGTATTATACTAAATAAACTACTAATTAGTTCTTTTGAGAATTAAAAGAAAGGTATTTTTAGTAGATATCTTGATATTCGAGATATATAGATTTAGTATAATATATATTTTTAGCCTAGTAGCTCTTTAGTATTATAAGATTCTTAATTATTATATATAAATAGGGAGCAAAATCTAGTATATATTATATATAACTAAGCATAGCTAAGTATATTATATAGAGCTCTATTTCGAGTAGTTTAAATAGGGCGAAGCTTAGTAGAGATAGGACTGCGGCTAAGGTTTCTTCTAGCGAAAACTCTACTACTTAAGTTAATTATTCCTGATATAAAAGCTTTAACTAGGAAAGGTTTGGATATATAGGTAAAGTCTATATTACTATATAGATTATTACTTAAAAGATCTAAGTTATAATCTTTCTATTAAAAACTCTTCTAGTACTTAGCTAGCTAGTTACTAGGTATATTATATAATCTATTAATTATATTTTTATAACTATTCCCCCTTCTAAGAGTTTTGATTTTTAAAACTATAGTTATATATTCCTCATATCTATTATAAAGCTTATACTATATCGCTAAGTATTTAGTATATATAATCTATAATTACGTACTCCTGATATCCCCCGTAAAACCTATACTTTATTACTAACTATTCATTATATATAATACTTCTTTTAATACTAGTAATTATATTATCATAATACTATTATCTATTTTATTAACCTTTTATAATCTAAATAATAGAACTTATTTTTACTAATAATAGTATTAGGTTTTTATCTACTCCTTCTATTATTTATAAATATGTTCGCTATTATCCTAGTAATATATCGATGCTTTTAATCTCGTAGTATTTACTTATTAGGAATAGGTTTTCGAAATTTACTATAATCCCCTATAAATTTCGCTATATATTTAGTAAGTAGTATCTATTTTCTTTTATATATACTTTATTATCTTCCTATTTATTATTTTTATAATACTTTATTCCTAGATATTCCTTTTTATTTACTATTTAGTTTACTATTACTTCTCTTCTCTATATACCTTATCTTTTCTTTATTCTTCTCTTTTTCTTTATTATCGTTATACTATATATTCCGCGAAGATATCGTAGATTATATCTATTACTACTATACTTTACTTTTTTATTTATAATAGGGATAATTTTACTAATAAAAACTTTCTTTAGCTTTAGCTTAGTAACTATTCGCTTTACTTTAGTTATCTTTTTTCGCTTTATTTTAATACTAAGAAATTACTTTGTATTATTAGTAATTACTTAATAAAGTATATTTTATATAAGAAGAATAAATAGAAATATTATAACGTAAGTCGTCTTTTCGCTATTCCTTTACTATTTATTATTAATAATATATATTTTAGGTTCTATTCAAGTTATATAGTACTATTTAGGTAACCTAGAACTAAGCTATAATCTATTACTAGATACTTAAGCAAAGAGAGATAACTTCTAAATATAAAAGTAAACTACTCTATATACTTGCTCAATTATTAGTAAAGTAGTATAAAGTAGGTAAAATTATTTATAACCCTTTTAAGGCGGTATTAAAGAAGAAACTAGTTATAGACTAATTTTTCTTATAAGAAATATCTTCTATCTATAAATACTTATATCTTATATATATTTTTACTATACGTTACTAAAAGCTTACTATATTATTATTACTAATTAATTAAATAGATTAATACTTTAGAAAATAAAGCTAAAGTATTTTATTATGTTTCTACTATATAACTTATTTATCTTTAAAATAATAGTCCGACCTATATTCTAGAGGAAGTTTTATTTTATTTTCTCGATAATTCTTATTATACCCTAATCCCTAAAAGTATTAAGGTTTATCCTATTATAATACTTCCTTATTTTAATAATAACTTTCGCTACTATATTACTAAATATTTAGAATATAATATACTTTTATACCTTGTTACTATTACTAGTAATTGCTTTATTCTTCGTAGTTCTAATATTACTACACCTCGCTAGGTTTATACTTTATATTCGCTATACTTTTCCGAAAATAGTAGTAAAAGTAATAATAATAATAATAATAAAAGCGAAAAGTCTAAAGTTATAGAAACCCTTTTACGGGTTCCTTACCGTACTACTAGTAATACTAAGTTATCTATACCTATTAATTATATTCTATTTTCTGAAATCTATTTAGCGAGCCCCTAGTACTATTTTTCTCCTAATAATAAAGATAAGGAAGAGGAGGATAATAAGGAAGATAAAGAAGATAAAGAAAAAGAGGAAAATAAAGAAGAGGAAAAACCTCCTACTAAAAATATAAAACTTATAGTAATCTTACGTCTGCTCCTATTACTTCTCTATCTAATAGCTACTACTCTATTACTTAAAAGTCTACTATTCTTTAAAAAGCTATACTAACTAAGAAGATTACCCTTATAAGGAAGGTTTCTACGACTAAAAAAGTTACTAATAAAGCTACTATACCTATAGTAATTACTATAACCCTAATACTTATCTTTATTATATTTATAGTACTTATTATACGGGAGGGGCTAATAGCTCGCTCTCTAATAGCTCGCTCTCTACTACGACTATCAGTAGATATATTACCTCCTAAAGTATAACTTTAGCTTTCCTACTCCCCCCTATTAACTATTATAACTAGTTCCTAGTTAATCCGGGGTTAAACCCTTCGCGGCTATAACTAGTATACTTACTTTATATTAACCTTTTCGCAGATAATAAATAACCGACAACTCTTTCCGCGATAACCTTATACCTTTATACCCTTATACCCTTACGCCCTTATAGCTATTAATATATAATTCAAATATCTCGAGATATCTATTTACTACTAACTATAGGTACTCTATTTAAATATTTATTATAACCTCGATATCTATAACCTTAATATCCCTACCAAACTTTACTTACCCCTAAGATAAGACTTTATATTACTAACACGAAAGTTCTCCACTACTAATATAAATTAACTTATAATCTCTATACAAGTATAACAGGACTTAGCTTATCTTTATTAGTAAATAATTTTAATATTAATTAAGTATAGCTAATATATAAATAATACTGATATAGATATAAATACTTCTAGTATAGCTAGATAGCTTTTAAAACCCCTATAATTATAGTATTATAATATTCTAAAATATCTAGTAACTAGTATTATAGTAGGGTATCAATATCAGGGTATTATCTAATTAATACCTAGTCTCTAACATTATTAGCTTAGCATAGTAACTTATAGGATAGCTAGATAATTTTCTTTTAAATATTTATAAATTACTTATTAATTATAGTATTCGGAATAATTTTATTAAAACTTAGTCTAATATACTAATAACTTTAGTTAAAATAGTTATAGCTAGATATTTCTATACTTATCTTATAGTTATTTTTTTATAAGTAGTTATATAGATTTCGAGGAAGTTTTAGTATTATCGTAAAAGTATAATTATAAAAGAGTAATAGATTATAGAATACCTAGCTCTTATATTTCGAAGTAAATACTCTATTTTATTCTATTTTCAAGAAGTTTAAAAAAGCTCTTAACCCTATAATTCTAGTAGTTACTTTGAGCCTCGTATATTAAACCTTAGTCTTAATAAAGCTTTCCTTATACAAACTATTACTACGAGGCCTTCTACTACTATAAAATTAAATATTAGAACCGGGGGTATAATTATCTATAATAATAGGTAATTTCATTACCGTTTTAACTAGTTATAAGCTAGTATTAGTATAAATACTATTACCGGGTAAAGTTTATAGATAAATCTATATATAGGGTAAAGAGTTTGGATACTATTCTAGGTATAGAGTAAAAGTAACTAAATAATACTTATTATACTTATAATACTTATTACTTCCATTATCTTTATAAAGAGAAATTAGGGATACTTTTATAAGAATATACCTAAACCCTAAGTATAATAATTATCTCTATTATATATATTTTTACTAAGTTATTACTAAAATATACTAGTATATCTAATTTAGGGATATATTTTTTAGATTAGTATTTAAGTTATCTAAGTAGTTAATAGAATTGCTTTTTCTTTTTTCTAGGTTATAGTTACTACGTTATTAGTATTAATAATAAGCTAATTATCCTATTTCGTATAATATTTAATTATCTATTCTTAAATTTTTTAATAGTTTTTTATATATTATCTAAATTAGCTATAATTTCTTATATATTATACTCTATAAATTACCTAGTTTATTTTGTAAAGAAGTATCTATTATCTTTTTCTTTTTATTTTACTATAATATCCTCTACTTTTTATTCTATAGAATTATCTTCTAATTTAAAAAAGATAGCTTAGCTATTAGTATCTTTTTGCTATTCTATCTATAGTTCTAGTAAGGAGATAGGGAATATATTATATATCTAGTAGTACTATTCTAGTGAATATACTTTATATATTTATTCCCCTACTTATTTAATAATTAAAAGTTTAATCTATTTTAGTATCAATTTCTTATATTTAAACTAAAGATTCTTTATTAAAAACCTAATAACTATTCCCTAATTATATACTTATAATTAATATCTCGAATTATATATTTTTACCTAACCTTTAACTATTATTTATTAATATTCTACTATCTAGTAACATATTTCGTTAATATACGTAATTGACTTTATAATATTTTATACTATTAGATCCTTCTTAATTATATATTTAATTATTCTTAAATAGAACCTATATAGCCTTTCTATTATTAAGTACCTAATAATACTATATCTACTATTATTATATATAAATATAGTTCCCCTAAACTATTCTATTTAGATAGTAGGCGAATTACTAGTAAATACTTCAAAGTATATTTATATTCCCTATCTCGCGTCAGTTTACTAGTATAATATTATTGGAATTCCTATATTTTTCTAGCTTTTATTATAATATTTCTAGTTTTTAGGATAGGGATATTAAGCTTCTTTATTTCCCTTTTTAAGCTAGGGTATAGGTAGTAGAAGTAAATAAAAGCTTCTCTTTTACTCTAATTAAATCTAAGTATATTTAAGTTCTAGTATAATACTAACTATTTAGTATAATACTATATAAGTAACTCGTATTCTCCCTATTATATTTCTTTAAACTTCTACTTATATAACTTTTCTTATATATTTAAGTTGATATATCATTAGTAAATAAATAAGATAAAATTAGCTTAGGTAAGTTTATTTTCTAGGCTAGCTTTATAGTTTCTCTATTCTATGTAGAATTAAGGTACTAGCTTTATAAATACTTACAAGATCTATTATTTAACTATATTACCTAGTAAGATCTAGTAGTTATCTTTAATAGTAATAATCTAGTTATTAACCTATTTAACTATAAATTCTTCTCCTATTATTTTATAGTTATATAAAAGTAATTTCTCCTAATTTTTAGGTAATCTAGGTACTACTAATTACTTAGCTAGTTATTAGATAAGAGTTATAGTCTGCTCTTTATAAGCTTCTTATTACCTTTATATTTATTCTTAGTATATTACTATTTAAGACTATATAGTTTCGAGTATTTAACTTATAATACTTATTAGATCTAGCTTAGGTAAGAATAGTAGCTTTAATAGTACTCAGGATTACTTGATAATCTAGGTATTAGTTATTGAAAACCTAGTAACTACTTAACTCTTAGGAATATTGTAGAAATTACTCTATTTCTTCTTCTTATATTAAGAAATAGGTATTCCCTCCTATAAGATATATCCTATATAATATCTTCTAATAATTACCTTTTTTTAATATCCTTAATATATTATTAACGAGGGTTTATATTAATACTAGGCTTTAAATTATCTTAAGTAATATATAAGAGGTATTTCTCTTTAGGGTTATTTTCCCCTAGGGTAACTATCTTGTTATTATTATTATTTTACTTATTTAATCCTTAATAATAGTATAGTATAATAGTAGTAGTCTCGCTATATATCTCTACTAAGTTAAATACTAATTATTAAAGTTTATTAAGACTTATATTAAGTCTATACCTATAAAGTAGCTATTCTCTAGAAAATTAGTTATTACTTAATCTCTTTACCTATACTAGTTACTTAAAAGATTGAGTAGAAGTAATAGAATTATAAAAGTATAATTAAAAGTCTTAATTAAGAAAAGTTTAGATATATAAGTAAAATCTATATTACTATATAGACTATTACTTAAAAGATCTAAGTTATGATTTCTCTACTAAAAGCTCTTCTAGTACTTAGCTAGCTAGTTACTAGGTATACTACATAGTCTATTCGTTATATCCTTATAATAACTAAAAAAGATATATATTTTAACTAAAAGTAAAAATAACTATTTTAAAACTTCTATTTAGTTTATTTAGAGTAGACTAAAATATAACTCTAAATTTTAACCAACTAAGTTGAAGTCTTTAGTTATTTAAAAACCTAGCTAATAATATAAAAATAGATAATAATAATAATAATTAGAACTAGAAATTATTATTAGTAATTATATAATACTCTTAAAAGAATATTATAGTAGTATTTTGTATTTCTTAGAATATAAATAGGATAGTTTTACTAATATCTATCTATCTAATTAGTAATAAAAGCTAGATAAGAGTAGTTTTAGCTTCTTAATAATTTTCCTTATTATTAAAAATATAATATTAAAGAAGAAAGAACTTTCTATTAAAATTCAAATATATTTTAATTAATTAGTTATATTACTCAAGACTAGGAAAAAGATATTACTAACTTACTAGAACTACAATACAAATCCTTTCTTAAAATAATACATACTAAAATTATAAAATTAAAAGAGAAAAGTATTTCATAATAAATAAATTACTAGGATACTAGATCTAAACTCTTTCTTCTTAAATAAACCTTTACTTATAAGATAAATATAGATAATTTCCTAGAACAGTATAAAATAAGGATTTATATAAATAGGGGTATATAACTAGTTAATTTATTATAAACTATATATATAGTAATACTAACTATCCGAAATTTCTAGCTAATTATAATAATTATAATAAAGTTCAACCTCGAAGCTTTCTAGTTTAATATTATTAATATATTCCTAAATATTATAGAATACTGTAATAGATTTCTAATAATTATTAGTTGTATTGAAGGTCTCTGATTTATTTAAAGTTATATACTTCTCGGGAACCTTTTAAAGGAAGCTATACCTAGTACGTTATACCCTATAGATACTACTAGGTCTAAGGAACTATTTAAACGGAGAAAACCTCAAGTAGTAAATATAGTTAGTTAATATAATAAGTAATAAATAGGGAAAGTATAAGCTTATCTATTATAGTTACTCTTTAAGGATCGTAGTTACGTAATACTAGATACTAGCTAGCTAGTAGTATACTTATTACTAGCTATTAATAGTTACTAGCTATTAATAGCTATTAGTAAAAGCTTCTAGTTAGTAGTAGTTACTATATAGTTTATATAATTAGACAGTATATATATACTTACTAGTTACGCTTACCCGCCGCAGGATTCAAACCTATTACTCTTACCATAATAGTAAAAGCTAGCTAGACGTTAAACTACTACGTCAAATAAGTATAGATTTCTAATAATAATTAAATTACTAGATAGATTGAAAGTTATAAAGTATTATATAAAGTTTAAATAAACGTTTTATAAAACTCAAAATATACTTTTAATTTAATACAAAACCTTTTATACTATTCTTGTATTATTAAGCTTCTAGTTATACCTAGAAAGACCTGATTTATTTAAAACTCAAAAACCAAACATCTTTATCCTATTTTATATAAATAATACTCTTCTCTTATTATATAAGAAAACTAAAAGAGAGATCTTTAGGATTATGGAAAATATTAAATATATTTATAAATTTGAGAAAATAAAATCCTATTAGGTAATTTTTAGAAGTTTGAATAGTAAGAAATTATAGGTATTATAAGATTTATTTAATTTATAAAATATATATTACTAGAGTTACTAAGTATTTTAATTTCAACTATAATGTAATTCTAATAATATTACTTCTAGTAATAACTTTTACTATAAATACTAGTTAAGCTATATTTTAGGAAATCTATATATAGTACATAAAAATTAATTTAAAACTTTATATTTCTATTATAGTATTATTAGATATCTCATTTAAATATTCTCTATTTTTAAAGTATTTTATAAATCCTTCTTAGGTTTACTAAGATATTATAAACTATATATTTTAATATTTCTATAAAATAATGTTCCTAGAATTATAATTTAGAAACTCAGAGAATATTAATAAAGTACTTTAAATACTTTTAATTACTAGAAATGGTTTATTTATAAATTATAAAAAAGTTTTAACATCAAATTATAGCTATTTTATCTCTTTATTTAGAAAACTAGTTTAATAGAAAGTTATTCAATAGAATATTATAATAATATTAATAACTAAAATAGAACCTTCTAGCTTAAGATATAATTTAAAAGAAATTATAGTACTAAAGAAACTACTTTGAAATATTAAGTTTAATTTAAAAGATATTCAGAGAATCTATTATAATAATTACGAAATAATTAAACTAGTAATCTTAGATAGTAAATATATATTTGCTAGAGTTTAATATATAGATATTGAATAGATATAGCTTTACTAAGAATACTTAAAAAATAGCTTTAAAGTAATCTATATACTTATAATTAAAATACCAGTAGATAGACTTGTAAAGAATCTAACTCAAATAAAGTTTAAATAATTTAAAATACTTCTTAACTTTATAGATTTATAAATAATACTATTAAAAGTAGCTAAAATAATAGAAAACGCTATTTAAGGTAATTTCTTATCGATTTAAATATATATATCAATAACTTAGACTTATCTTTACTTTTAATAAAAGGTTTTTATAATAATAAAATAAAAGAAGAGAAATTAAGAGAATTCCTCTAACTATTTCTAGGGAATAAAGCTTTTTAGGTAAATTTTCATCTAGTTAAGTATTAGTTATTTAACCTAAGAACCTTAAATAAGTAAGTAAATTTTGTAAGAAGTATATTGAAATTAATTTATATAAATATTAAAAACTAGTTATAACTTATAAAAAGGATAGAAGTAGAAACCTGAACTTATATAAAAGTGAAAAATAATTGAAACTAGTCGCTAAAATACTATAACTAAAACTATAAACTCTAAACCTTCCTTTAATTAGCTAAGATATAAAACCTTAGCTAATTAGAAAACTAGTTATAATTACTAAAAATCTGAAAGTATAACTATTTAAAACTAGCTAGATAAGTAGTATAAATTAAAGAGCTTAAGTAGTAAGAAGTTAAAATACCTCAACTAGAAGAAGTAGTTTAACTATAGAAGTTCTAGTAGTAAAATCTGAAATACTTCAATTCTTAATAAAGGTAACTTTAAATTCTTTCTGTTACTTTAATTATAGCTTAAAATATATTAGTATCTTTATATTACTAACCTTCTTATACTTTAACTAAGCGACATTAAATTTAAATAGAAATTCTAAGCTAAAATACTTATTTTATTAGTATCTAGAATTTATAAAACCACTGAGTATTTCTTAAATACTTTATATATCTAGTTTAAGACTAGTAAATATTTAATTTTTAAACTAGTTTTATCTTAGTAATAATAGTTAGAAACTAAATCTCTGTTACTAATACTAATAATATAAAAATAAAGTCCCCAAGAGAAAGTAAAACTCGAGTAATATAGTATATGAAAAATACTTTAGACTAGCTATAAATCTCTAATAACCTTTATTTAGAATAAACAATCTTTACATGTTTTAGTAATCTTACTTTGTTTTAAAAAAGTAAATTTAGTTAAGGTTTTCCTGAGAATAGTAGACTTATTGCTAGGCTTTATGAATTAATACTTAGTAACCTCGAGTTAATCTTTAAGATTATGAATATCTAATAAAGTTTCTTAATCTCTAATCTAAGAAGAGTTTCTTATAATACTAGTTATAAATTTTAACTATTGCTTAACAATTTGAACTATTTTATAAGTATTTTCTTTACTATCTTTCTCTTTATTTATAAGGATTTTAGATCCTTTATCTTTATTATTAATAGCTCTAGGTACTAGATCTTCTATATTAGAGTTACTAGCTAAATTATTCTTATTATCATTAAGTAGAAGTTTTAGAATAGAAACCTTCCTTAGATAACTATAAAAATATTTTAAACTAGTAATAATAGTAAAATTCTTTATCAAAGTAACTCTTTTCTTTATAATAATACTAAATTTAAATATTTTAACAAATTCAGGAACTAGAGATAATAATAAATATTCTTAGAAATTGAGGAATTCTATAAAGTATACCTAAGTAAATAATCTTAGTTAAAATAATTAATTTTTGTACTATAGCTAAAGCTTTAAACTACTAATAAAGTTATTTTCCTGAACGAAATTATATTAAGATTGAATTTTAGAGATGGAGTATTTTTAGATAGAATTACTAAAACAAAAAAAAACATTAATAGAGAGGGAAAAAAAGGAATAATAGGAATTCAATTATTAAAAGAAAGGAAGTTAAATAAAACTACTAAATAAAACAGGTTTCTTTAAATAATATAGAAAGATGTTTTAAATTAAAAATTCATTATCTTTATTAAGTAAATAGGGATGAAAAATAGCTATAACGAGTATAAATATTAATATTTTATTACCCTGAAGACTAGGATTAAAAGATTATTACTCTAGTTTAGAAATATAATAAGTAAAGCCTGGTACTAGATTATTAACTAAGAAAGATATAAAGTATTCTAGAAAGTTAATAATAATATTATTTTTATTACTATTAGTATTTATAGCTTATTTCTTAAATATAATAGAAGAATCCTTAAGTCTAATAATATCTTTTTTAATAAACTTAAAGAACTTATCTTATAGTTAAAATATTAATAATAACTAATATACATTATTATACTTAAAACTAATCCTGCTTGACGTAGTAGTTTAATGTCTGGCTAGCTCTTACTATTACAGTAAGAGTAATAGGTTTAAATCCTACGGTAGGTAAATATAACTAGTAGGTATATATATATACTTTCTGATTACGTAAACTATATATAGCAACTACTACTAGTTATTAGTATTTACTACTTACTATTAATAGCTAGTAACTATTAATAGCTAGCAATAGGTACTACTTACTAGCTAGTATCTAGTATTATATAACTATAATCCTTAAAGAATCACTATAATAAATATAGGTATATATATACCTTCTATTTATCAGCTATCGTATTAACTGACCACGTTTACTACTTAAGGTTTTTTCTATTTAAACAGTTCCTTAGTACTAGTAGTATCTATAGGGTAAATAAGGCAAGAGCTAATAACTGGGTATAACTACTTTTAAAAGGTCCCGGAGAGGCATATAACTTTAAATAGATCAGAGACCTTCAATATGACTACTATACTTAAAACTAATATATAGAATCTATATTAATAAAATATACTACTTATAATGACTATTAAACATATTAGTATAGAAAAGAAGAAAGAAAACTAGTAAGTTAAAAATTAATAAATAATTTATTTATAATAGATAAGAAGATTATATTACCAGTCATTTAGGAAAGAGCCGACTAATTGCTCTTACTAATACTTGATCAAAATAGTTAACTATATAATAGATCACAATAACTTTATCAATTGTTTTCACTTAAGTATTTAAAAACCTATTTCAAGAAGCTATTTACCTTGTTTGTATTTATTTAGTATATTACCTAAATTATATAAAGGTATTTCTAGAAACTCTACTACTAGGGGAATATATAAGAATAAGTATAGCACTAAAACTACTATACAACGCTACTAGCTTATATAAAACATAACTATTACATTTATACGTATTCAAATACTTCATTTTAGTTAAATGAACATATACCTTTCAATAATCTACTTTCAAACTATATACCATATTATTTATATATCACATCTTTATATACTAAGTTATAACTAATCTTGTTATTAATACTTAAAATTAAAAATTAAGTATAAGTAAAACTCCTATTCCTTTACTACTAACCCTAAATTATATATTACAAGTCATTAAATTAATAACTTATTTATACTTAATATATATATTTTATTACTCCTATAATTACTATTTCTTAAGAGAAAAATCATATCAACAGCTATTATACTACTACTCTTTTACTAGAGTTTTCTACTATGATTGAATATTATAATAACTATTTTTATTATACTTAATAGGAAACTTCTATTTATATTGCTACTATATTTACTACTCCTTTTTCCTATATTAAAGAAACTCTTACTTTTACCCTTACTTTTACACCTCAATAAGTTATTACTAGCTTTCATAGTATTATATAGATAATGATAAATTTCTCCTCTTATGTTTCTTTATTTTAATTATATTAATTTCCCTATAATAAAATACTATAATATATTCAAGTAGTTATACTATGCTTTATTAATATTATAACTATATCCTTAACTTTATTGATACTAGCTCGCCTATCTACTACTACTATATAATTACTACTTATTACTAGTACTCATAATACCTTATTTATAAATAAGTATTATTTGTTACTATTCCTAATAATAAAGAAAAAGAAAAAGAAAATAATACTAAAAAAGAAGAGGAAGTCTATAAGTATAAGGCAATATAGGATAATGCTAATCCTTTTATTTAATTTATTTGTTTAATACTTTAAAGGTAAATCAAATAACTAGTTATATATATTTCCTAGGGATTGTTATATTACCCAGTTTTTAATTTATATAACTTTTTACTATTAGTAAATTAATATCAAGCTATTATTCTCTCCAATATCCATATACTATAACTTAAGTTATAATGTAGTTTTGTCATTAGTAAGCTTTTCTAAAGGTTTCTATATTAGGGTATTACAATTCTTTTATTTAATTAATATATTATAGTTATATCTTAACTTTAATATATTATTTACTACTAATATCTCCTGAATATTATATTCTTCTTCAGTTTTACTATTTTTCCTATTGAAAATTAGGATAGAATTAAAATATTTATCTATTAATTATAATAATAGCAATAGGTTATTTTCTACTTACGTTATAAAGTTAATATAGAATATTAAGTAGATATTTATAGAGATATCTAATACAATATTTAATAGGTTTAGTATATTAATAACTTTATATTTAGAAAATACCTAGTTAAGTTTCTTATTTAGTTAATTTATTTTAATATAGTATAATAATAGCTATACTTTATCCTTAACCCAGAATACTTTAGGAATTTATTATATTCTACTTATACTTATCTTATTATATTACTATATATATACTATTACTATTTAAACTATCATAATACTATCTTTGAAATAGAATAGGAAAACTAAAACCTATTTTAACCTAGAATATAAAATTTATTCTACTACTTCGAAGTATAAAGTAAGTATAATATTAAACCTTTTTAAAAGCTTATTTAAGCTTATTCTAATTATTAAAAAGTCTTTAATATTTAATATTAGTTAGTAAATAGTAATATAAACTAGTTAGTCTAGTTATAAGAAAGAAATATATACTTATAAAAGACCGGAATCTTGAATATTACTTTCTCTATCCTATTATCTATCTAAAAACAGAATAATATTAATAATAGTTATTATATTTTTATTAATTAGTATAATATTATCTAAATAACAATCACTTAATCTAAACTATAGTTATTAATATTTAATATAGGGAAACTATAAAACTACTACTAAATATCCTAAAACCTCTCTATATAAACTTTAATAATTATAAATATTATAACTTCTAAGTATATATAATCAAATAACTAATCTATAATTACTATAAAAAACCTTAAATACCTTTCTATAATAAATAATAGTTCTATTATAAAATTGATAGAAATTTATAACTGAAGCTTATTAGGAATTAATAGGGATTATAATAAACCCTAGTAGTATTATTGACCCTTAAATACTAGTGAATATTACATACTTATATGAAACACTTAATATCCCTTAATATACTATCCTAATACTAATCTTATAGAAATACTACAAATATTAAATTAATACTAAAATAACCTAAGACTAAAGAATCATAAATTATTTAGAAACCTATAATTATTAATAGCCTATACTTAAGAATCTAACTTTAACCCTAGTAAAATAAAGTACTATTACTTCTTATTATATAATTAACTATTTATATCTATGTTAAAACTTCTAGGGGGAATATCCTTACTACTTAAAAGTGTAAGGATATGCCCCATGGCCTGTACGGAGAGCCGGGATAGCTAGGAACGGACATGGATCACGTGATATGGTGGCCTCAGGCCACTATAGGATAAAAGGTCTTCATAGCTACACCACCAGCTAGCCTACTAAGTTGAAGTCTTATAACTTAGGGAGACCTACCTTTTACTATTAATCCTTCCCTTACTACAACGCCCTTACAAATAGATAGTTTCTAAGTAAACCTTATATACTAGTATTATTATAGCTATTTAGTTCTATAGTATTAGTAATATAGTATTTTAAAATATAATATACTTATCTAGGAATTTACTAGTAACATACTAATAATTATCTCCTATTTATATAACATTTTCCTAACTCTTTTCTATGTATATATTTCAAATTAAGAATACTAGAAAAAGCTTTCCTTTATCCTTATAGTCAACCTAGAAAGACTAGAAGATTTATATTATAAACTTTAATTCTATTATATTATTTTAGTCGTATCAAGAGAAAATATTGAAATTCTTTATATAATAACCTGAATAATATTTTAATATAAAAGTAAATTCTAATAAAACTTCTACTTATTTAGCTTATTATTCTAAGATAAGTCTAAAGCTTATAAAATATTCTAAAGTTTTATAATTAGAGAAAATAGTAAATAGCTCTATTATATTTTATATTTTTACTAATTGTACTTTTAAGTATAATACTTTTATTAGTAGTTCTTCATTATAAATAATATAATTGTACTAAATTAGGGTAAATCTAGCTAAATAATAAATAAATAGTTATAATATACTATCTTTATTTTCTTATAAGAAGTAATTATTTAATGTTACTCCTAAGTAATCTACTTCTATTACTATATACTATTCTAGATCCTAGTAAGTTATAATTAGTTCTAAGATAAATATAAGCTTAAGTATCTTATATACTTATTAATATATAGTATTCTAGTAAAATAGTACAT
This sequence comes from Colletotrichum trifolii, assembly GCA_004367215.1. Taxonomy (NCBI): domain Eukaryota; kingdom Fungi; phylum Ascomycota; class Sordariomycetes; order Glomerellales; family Glomerellaceae; genus Colletotrichum; species Colletotrichum trifolii. The sequence continues at coordinate 28,546 of RYZW01000434.1, forward strand.
CTTTCTATATTAGTTATATAAAAAGCTTTTTTAAACTAGAGAAATAGTTAACTAGGTTATAATAGAAGTTTAAAAAACTAAAGAAACTCTAGATACTATAGAGATTCTTAAAAGCTTCCTATTCTTATACAGTTTTAACCTTTTTAGAATTATAATAAATACTTTTCTTTACCTTAATAATCAAATCTAGATATTTAATCTACTTTACGAAGAGTTCATATTTCTCTGAATCTAAATATAAACTAGCCTCCTATAGTAACTTAAAACCTTATTTAACTTTATCTTTATAATTACTCTTTAATTTATAACTATAAACAAAAATATTATCTAAATAAACTATAATAAAATTATCAAAGATACTTTAAAATATACTATTCATATAGTATTAGAATATTATTAGTATAGTAATTAACCTAAAGAAATAATAAGCTACTTAAATAAACTAAAACAAGTCTAAAAATAGTTTTATATTTGTCTCCCTCTATAATATAGAATTTATAGAAAACTATATAGATATTAACTTTTATAAACTATATTACTTTAGATAATAAGTATACTATTTCTTTAATTGAAAGTAGGTGATAATAGTTATAAGTACTAATAGTATTAAAAATATAATAATCTATATAAAACTACTATTTCTGCCCAGGTTTCTTAATGAAAGAAATATATATTTTAATTATAGATAAACCAACCTAAACCTAACTTTTATCTATTAAATCTATTATTTAATATTAGAGTTTAAAGAAATATTCCTTTAGTATATTATAAAATAATCTTTATAGTAAGTCTAGTTTTATTTTATCTAGGTTCTTTTTTAAATAAATATAATAATTTAAAGATTCCTAGTAAAATAAAAAACTAGAAACTTTGTCTTTATTAAGTAAGTCTATATAAAAATAAAAATAACTAGTAACGTAAATCATAGTTACTCTAAAGCTATAGGTAATATAATTACTAAAACTATATTAATCTATATTGAATTGATTATTAATTACTTATATCCTTTTTCTTCTATACTAGAAGCCTTTATAACTAGTAATTTAATATAATTAATAAGTTTATTTATATATATTTCTTTTAATATATTAGTAATAGCTTAGATAGTAAAATTACTAATTATATCTATCTATATTTTATTCCTTATAAAGTTTAAAATAACTCATTAATACTATAATTATAGTTTGCTAAATCTGACTAAGTATACTATTCCTAGGATTATATAGAATATAACTTTAAATACTGACCTATTAAAATTAATTTATATCCTACCTATTTTAGTAATATAAGTTTCTAGGTTAATACCTAGGATAATACTTAACTAGTATAGTTATAATAATATAATTAATATAGAATTCTACTATCTTATAACTCTTTACTAATTACTTTATAATAATTATAACTACTATTAACCTAAATAGAAATAAAAAACTCATTATTTATTAATATAGAAACTAAGAAAAACAACTTATCTATTTATCTCTATATTTCTCTAATCTTATCTATTACTATAATATTATTATTAGTAATTATACAAGTTTACTGTATAGGGAATCTCTTCTAAAAAACTAAGGGTTTTTCTTATTATCTACGATTCTTTTATCTAACTATAAAGCTTAAATATTAGTATTAGAAACTACTAATAAATAGCTAAATTATAGCTTATATTCTTTAATAAAATAGTTTTTAATACTATAATATATATAAATACTAACTTATTTATATACCTAGATAACTATAGAATCTACTTACTAGGCTTTATATATCTTTATAATAAAGATTAACTAAAGCTTACTAATTATAATAACTTATTTATTTAATTTCTAATAGTAAAGAAGAGTAATAGTATAGTAATGTTATACTAGTACTGAAGTAGTTTAAATTACCCCTATATTTATTATTTATATATCCCTATTCTAATTAACTTCTAATTCTAGTTAAGATAAAAATTATAACTAGTTATAGTTTCGCGATTCTATATTAAAAATCTTAAGATCTATCATAACTATATACTAGTATTAAATAGTGATATTATAATATATCTTGCTAATATTATAACCAATAATAACTATTTAAATTTAATAAGAAAAACTTAATTAGAAGTAGTTTAACTAGATATCCTTTACCTAGGAATATCCCCCTACTTATTTTATACTTAATATAAACTTAATAAAAAAGTTAGTAAATATCTACTTAGGTTTCTAATAGAAATAATAAGTCTTTTTAAAAACCTAAATACTATACTAAAGGTTCTTATAATACGTAGTAAAATACTAAAGAAATATATTAAATTTTGAATTATACTATAATTTTGATATTATATAAGACTTACTTACTTATATCTAAACTTTAAATAATAAACTAATCTATAAATATTACTAGAAATCTTCAAATCCTCTAATACAAATCTAATTAACCTCCCAATTATATTATATAATTATCTACTATATAGGAAAATATAAAATATTACTATTAGAAGAAATACTAATAAAGAATAGTTTTTTCTTTCGAAAAAGTACTTATAGTATTTATACAATTATATTATAATCCTATTAAGACTATATGAAGGTATCTTGGAAAGCTTAGTTTGCAATTTCTAATATAGTAGTCTACTATTAATCTATTAGAACTTTTATTCAAAGTTCTAGAGTAGTAATATCTACTATTACCTTTCATTATCTTCTATTTCCTTTATTGTTTACTATATCCTACTAAGTTAAACTTAAGTAGCAAGTTTATTAATATTAGAAACTAGGTATAAAAAATACTTTAGTAATACTTTAATAGTATTATAATAAACTTAAAGAGTTTATACTTAAAGTAAAAACTCTTTACTAGACTATAGGGGTAGTAGTTATATAGAGCCCTAATAGTAATATTCTATATAAACCTTAAAGCTTAGGTTTATAGTAAAATAGTATATTTGATTAATATAGATTTTGTATATTAATTTTAAGTATAGTAATATATATTAATTATTACTTATATCTCAATTATAGAATAAACCTTTTAAGTCTATTAAGAAAGAACCTAAGAAATCTAAGGATTCCTCTATTAAATTTAAGAAATAAGCTATTATTATTAAAGATATATATAATATTACAACTAATCTTTTAATATATATTAGTCTAACTTGTTTATTAAACAGACTTATACTAGCCTTTATCCATCTTATTCTAAAACTCTAGTATATATTCTTTAACTTTAATTTAGAAAGTAGTAGAAAATTAGTATTTAAATGTATATTGAACATTTTTCAACCTTATTTAATTGTTAATAATAATAGCTCTAATACTTAAAATAACCTTTTTTATTCTTTTTAGGAAACCTAATTTACTTAACATCTTTTATCTCTCTTTATCCTATTAAAACAAATTAAAACTTATTAGTTTCCCATATTCTTTCTTATTATCAATATAATTATTATTCTCAATAACTTTATTCGAAAATACTCTATTTTTAAACTGTAAAAGTAAATTATGAATACTCAGAAAACGTATTCCCTTATTAGTTTAAATACTAAGTAATAATATGAAATTCAGGTATTTTAACCAAAGGTTTTTACTTGATTTTATTTTATAGATTTCTCTAATTTATAAGAGTATTTATTACTATTCTTATCCCCCAAAACTATCAAAATACCTAAGCCTAGTATTTTTACTAAGAAATTAGCTAAATCTTGAAAGAAACCTACTATTACTACTAACTCTAAATGTTCTTAGAGTTATCCTAGAAAGGTTTCTAGTCTTAAACTTCTTTTTAATAATAATGAAAAGAATTAAATTAGTAACGTTAAAACTAAAAAACAGTAGAAACTTAAACCTTTGACAGATAAAAAAGAAACACCTGAAGATACTATAGATAAAGAAACGGATAAAGAAAATAATATTGATAAACTAAATAAATTTCTAGAGAATTATATAAAGATTATATCTAAATTTCTAACAAAGTTTACCTATATTAGAAATTATAGAGTTTCCTCCAAGATTGATAATCTTAGATACTAACTTGAAATTATAAATTATTAGTTTATAAGACAAAATAAGAAATCTACTATTTCTAAAAATATTCTAATTAAATCTATATTTTCTAACAGAAATAAGACTACTAAGAAATATAAAGCTTATATCTTTTAAATAAACATAATTTATAAAACATTACGTATTTAAATTATAATTAATATAGTTTACTATTTAAACTTTATTCTATTTTGAGAATCTCACTATACTATATATATTAGTAGTAAAACTTTAGTTCCTAATTATAAAGATATACCCTAAAGCTTATACGGCGAACCGGGATAGCTAGAATAGATCGGATTAATCATATAGATATAGATTATATAATATAGTAGCTTCAGGCTACTATAAGATAAAAGTCCTCTTATAACTACTACTAGTTAGCCTATTAAGTCGAAATCTTATAACTTATAGAAACTTACTTTTTATTATTACTCTTTCCCTTACTAAACCTTTAACTATTCCTTTATAATTCTTCAACTTCTATTTCCTAGAAAAGTAAAGCTAGGATCTTAGTAATAGTTCTATTACGATGAGTAGTCGCCGAACGTATAGTAGTACTAGAAATAATAATACCTGAAATTATAGCTACCGAAACTAGTACTAAAGCTATAGTCATACTTATACTACCTAAACCTCAAATAGTAACTATATTACCTAAATATATAGTATTTATATACTTCCTCGAGTAATAGTTTTCTTTTATAGAGATAATATTAGCTTAATTATCTAGTAGTAAATATATAGTAATACTTATACTATTAATTTATAATATTAAGGATTACTTAAAACCCCCTAGTTACTTTTATAATTTCTTTCACGAAGAAGTTACTTTATATAAAATCGAGGATTAGTTAATAGTAATTCAAGATAGCTATACTTTAAACCTAGGGACTTCTATAGTATATTAGATCTAGTAAGCTATAACTAAATTAATATATAGCCTATAAACCTAGTAGTATAACTACTACTATACTCTATTACTAGACTTTATATAAGTTAACTTTATAGTATTTATTTGCTATTTGTTAACTAATCTAATTTTATAAAAACTATACTTTTATAATATACTTTATATACTTCAATATAAAAGCTAGTCTCTATCAAAACTTTATACTAAATAGTTAGCTATCTATAGGGCTTTAGGTATTTCTAAATTAGAAGTTTCGAGGCTTTATGTTTTCGTGTTTTTCTATTACTTTAAAGTTAAGCTATGATAGTATTTATAGTATTAGAAATTTAATAATTAAGCATTTAAAGTAGTAGTTTTAGTAGTTAAGTATTTATAAGAGATATTGTAGTTTTATAAGGAAAAGTTTAGTAGTATTAGGAGTACTACTACTAAGGGGTTAGTACTTAAATATTATAGGGAAATTATTACTCTAGAAAGCTTCCTAGTAAAAAAGCTAGATTTTGAAGAATGTAGATATTTTGAAGAGCGTGGATGCTTTAAAGAATATAAATACCTTAAAATCTACTTCTTATATAAAATATGCGGTAAGTTAGGCTATACTATAGCTACTTATTACTATAATAAGATCTATATATTCTACTATAGATTAGGCTACCCTATAAAGATTTATTATAAACGCCTCGTTACTAAGGGTTTACTAATAAGTCTTTAGAGCTATATCAAGCTTAGGGCTAGAAAGCTATAGTATAGTAAAAGTACCCTAACGGGTAAGTAGCCTACTAATGTATTTACTACAAGTACCTTATTACTAAAGGCTTACTAAAGAATCCTTAGAGCTATATAGAGCCTAGGGCTATATAGTATAATAAGTACCTTATAAAAATTTACTATAAGTACTTTACTAAAAGTTTACTTAAAAGTTACTAGAGCTATAATAAACTTAGTATAAATAAGAAGTTTTATATACCTAATTAGTAATAAGATATTTTAGTAGTTTGATTAATTATAAGTAGTTTTATAGGAAAGGGTTAGATACTTTAGGATTTACTCTAAAGATTTCTGGTTAATATACTAAAGGAGTTAGATATCCTAGTAAGTTTAAAGATTTTAGTTAATATACTAAAGCTTTACTAATAAGCGGGAGACTTTATAGAGTTAATATACTATATAGGAAATACTATCAGTTTAATATAATAATAGGAGCTTTATATATTAATATATATATAGGATAAATAACTTTTATATATTAATATATACATATAGGATAACCCTTATATATTAATGTATATATATAGGATAAACGACTCTTATACCTTAATATATATATAGGAAGAACCCTTTTTTATTCTTATAATCCTTAAATAGTCGGCAAATAGCTAGTAAAGCTATTCTCTTAAAATAAGAAAGTAGCTTTATAGTATTTATAAGCCTTAGGGCTTAAAGCTTATAGAGGGGGGGATAGTTATAAGGATATACTTTATAGTTTATATAGAGAGCTGGGATAGCTAGGATAGATTGGATTAACTACATAGATATAGATTATATAATATAATAGCTTTGGGCTACTAAAGGATAAAAACCCTCTTATAGCTACTACTAGTTAGCCTACTAAGTTGAAGTCTTATAACCTATAGAGACCTACTTTTTACTATTATTCTTTTTTTTATTAAGCTTTTAGCTATTCTTTTATACTAACTATTATNGCTATTATAAGATAAAAGCTTTCTCATAACTACTACTAGTTAACTTACTAAGTTGAAGTCTTATAACCTATAGAGATCTACTTTTTACTATTATTCTTTTTTTTATTAAGCTTTTAGCTATTCTTTTATACTAACTATTATTATTAATATAAAGCTAGTTTAAAAGTATTATATTTCTAGTTTTAAATATAATTTATAAAATATTTAAGAAATATTTTAAAGTTTTTTAGATTTTAGATAATAGTAAAATAGATATTTTAACCTAAGATTTCTATATTAAATCTAACTTTTCTTAATTATAAAATAAGAAAATAAAGGATACTAAGAAATTTATTTAACTTAAGTTATAATTCAAATAATAAAATATAATAAATAAATAATATAGTATATAGTTTGAAAGTAGGTTATTGAAAGGTATGTTTTCTTCTAACTAGAATGAAGCGTCTGAATACGTTTAA